>VOPJ01009490.1:0-19716 GCA_014673585.1 Semibalanus balanoides
ATGCCGTTTTCCGCTTGTCGCTACGTTGCGTAGTTTTGAAGATCTCACGGGGGGCGGAAATCCCCCCTGCAGTTCGTGTTCGGCGCGAACCCCCTGCAGTGCGCGGGTTAAAAGTGCGCAAAAAAGTGCTAAGGCGAACTACTTTCTCAGCAATTTAGGAAAGCAGGAATGTAACGCATAAATGCGTCGAGAAATGCCGCTTTTTAACCCGCATATATTATAATTTGTAGCATGTTTTGTTGTCATAACCAATACCACTGTCTCCGTACCAGAGGAATGGAGAGGGAGACATGCTGTTTCAGACTTGTCTTCGGATGGACTGGAAGCGAGAACTTTCTATTCGAGTTTTTGTATCAGCTAAGTGAAAGGGAACTGATTTGTCCGGTAACTTTTCAGCAGATATTAGCGGTAACCAACCTGCTATGTTTTTATTTTTCAGTTACACAGGTAAAGAGATAAATGTATAATGTATTGAGACATGTTAAAATGGTCAAAAATGTATGATAACTTTGTATAATTGTGTTGCCTTTATCAAATAATGTGAAACCCTTTAATACTTAACCAACACGTGCACTCTCAAGTGTGACACAAAATTAAACGACATGTTTTACGGCATCGTTGCAGCAAACGAGGCCATCAGCGGTCATAATTTCAACGAAGTAGGTCAAAGACACAGCGAAAGCACACCAAACATCTCATAAACCGTCTAATGCCAAGCATCATTACCGAGGCGTGTGTTTTACCTCGGCGGACTACCGGCTGAAGTTAGCCGATGCCATTCACCCTGACCGGGCGCCCCCATTTGTCCAGCCGACCGTAGCCGCCTATGTAAAATACGGCCGTCCACATCATAAACACTCGTTTCGGCCCGGGGCCGGTGACATTCATGGGGATAGAGAGCGCGACTGCAGGCGCTGTCGGTGGCGGCCCGGCACTGCCCGCTGACTACGGCTCGGCGGGTCACAGCTCGCTGCCCCGAGGGTAGCAGCTCGCTGCCCCAGGGGTCACCGCGGTGACCCACGGCCGCCGCCCGCTGCTGACAGCGCGAGCTGTTATACACCGGACCGGTGCACCGGCCGCCGCCACTGCCAACACGTGCCTACTGCCAACACGTGACTACTGCCAACACGTGACTACTGCCAACACGTGATTACTGCCATCACATGACTAATGCCAACACGTGACTACTGCCAACACGTGATTAATGCACACACTTGACTACTGCCAACACGTGACTACTTCCAACACGTGACTACTGCCAACACGTGATTAATGCCAACACGTGACTACTGCCAACACGTGACTACTGTCAACTCGTGACTGCTGTCAACATGTGACTACTGCCAACACGTATCTACTCCCAACACGTATATACTGCCAGCGAAGACAGCAGCACGGGTGACCCTTCCCACATCTTGATGATTTGTGTTTGCAAAAATCCTTCATTTTGGGAAATTTGGGAAAACTTGGGAAAGCAAAGGGATCACCAAAGGGATCACCATGAGCTCAAGTTTACATTTAAATATTTCGAAGATAGTTTGAGTTGATCTTAAAACAGACACAAGTTTCGCTGCCCCACCCCTTCCCCTGACACGCATTCACTTGTCATGACGTTCCTACGTTCCTGGATTTGGCATGTCAAAGAAGGCAAGACAACCTTGGTGAAGTGCGTGGTGTACATCAGTTAGATAACTATTTAGACAAATGAGCTGAGCGCAAAAATGTAAGAGATTAAACAATTTGAACCCTACGTTCATCGTATCGGTTGATATCTTCCCCGAAGGAGTAAATACGATGAAACGTTGGGTATATGTTGTTAAATCATTTACATTATTCGTGCATGTTAGCAATTGAATGATGTAGGAAGATAAGAAAGTGTGCATAGCAGACAGGCATCGTGACATGTGTCGAGTGCCAAACTGAATTTTCGCTAATGGCACATAGTACCTATATCTAGCATTGCGTGCCAACACATGTGTGGACAGTGCATACCGCCGACCAATGAATGCATGCTTATCATTACCAAAGAGCTTCCTCGGGTACGAGGACTGAATCAAACGAGCTCTGCGATGCACTCCAGTGACCGACCCTCGCCTCCAGATTCCAGTCGTATGCTTCCTGCTGTCAAGCCTGACATCAACCATTGCCACCCTCAACGGATCGATTACTCTGGATTGGATGAAAAGGAGCAAAATACTTTCCTTTTACTTTAATGGCTAAGCGATCTGGTTTTGGCTTATGCAACCTGCCAATGCAAGTTGACGGCTATTGTGCAGACAACTATTACAGAAGTGCACTGGCTCGTTGGTAGAAGCGTGCGAATCGCAGCTACCACCTCACACACAGTACAAATACGTTCCATAGCCACTGCTGAACAAGACAAACCACCAGCGTCCCAGGAAAACCAAACGGCTGCCGCTACACAAAACTGCTGCCGTTCCGCAATCTAGCGGTGTTCAGCCGCAGAAGTGCTCATTCTGCGTTTTTTGCCGTACTGCAATGTCCGCCGGCC
This sequence comes from Semibalanus balanoides, assembly GCA_014673585.1. Classification (NCBI taxonomy): domain Eukaryota; kingdom Metazoa; phylum Arthropoda; class Thecostraca; order Balanomorpha; family Balanidae; genus Semibalanus; species Semibalanus balanoides. The sequence continues at coordinate 2,513 of VOPJ01009490.1, forward strand.
GACAATCGGCGCGTTTTATTAGTTTTTTCCTTTCCACCTTTAAGGCTGCCTCGGGCGTGGAAAATCGTAGCGATACCACTGACTCGGCGCGCCGAATGGTGTGGTAGTGTGCAACCACCACAACCACCACAACCACCGGCCGCTGTCAGGGGGAGGGAACAGAGGGTAAGTCATAAGTGTGAGCTGTGACTAACCTTTAGCCTGCATACCATTTGTCCGGACGTCGTTCCAGCTCAGCGAACGGTTGAACGGTAGCTCCACACGTCTGTCCAGGCCGTCTGGACCAGCTGCCAACAACGCCTGCCCAGCCCGTCTGGCAACAGTCCACACGTCCTGCCCAGCCGTCTGACAGCTTCCACACGTCCTGTCCAGCTGTCTGACACAGCTTCCACACGTCTGCCCAGCCCGTCTGACACAGCTCCACTACGTCTGCCAGCGTCTTGACAGCTCCTCACGTCTGTCCAGCGTCTGACAACAGCTCCACAGAACGTCTGTCCAGCCGTCTGACAGACAAGCTCCACACGTCTGCCCAGCCCGTCTGACACAGCTCCACACGTCTGCCCAGCCGTCTGACACAAAGCTCCACACGTCTGTCCAGCCCGTCTCACAGCTCCAACGCTGTCCAGCCGTCTGACCAGCTCACTTGTCTGTCAGCCGTAGACTCCACACGTCTGTCCACCCGTCTGAACACAGCTCCCACACGTCTGTCCAGCCGTCTGAACCACAGCTCCACTACGTCTGTCCAGCCGTCTACAGCTTCCACACGTCTGCCCAGTCCGTTCTGGACCAGCTCCACACGTTGTCCAGCCGGTCTGACAACAGCTCCACACGTCCTGCCAGCCGTCTGACACAGCTCCACACGTCCTGCCCCAGGCCCGTCCTGACACAGCTCCACACGTCTGTCCAGCCGTCTGACACAGCTCCACACGTCTGTCCAGCCGTCTGACACAGCTCCACACGTCTGTCCAGCCGTCTGGCACAGCTCCTCACGTCTGTCCAGCCGTCTGACACAGCTCCACACGTCTGTCCAGCCGTCTGACACAGCTCCAAACGTCTGTCCAGCCGTCTGACACAGCACCACACGTCTGCCCAGCCGTCTGACACAGCTCCACACGTCTTGTCCAGACCGTCTGACACAGCTCCCAAGGTCTGTCCAGCCGTCTTGGACAACAGCTCCCAGTGTCTGTCCAGGCCGTCTGACAGCTTCAACACGTCTTCCAGCCGTTGACACAGCTCCACCTCTGGTCCAGCCGTCTGAACACAGCTCCACACGTCTGTCCAGGCCGTCTGACAGTCTTCCACGTCTGCCCACCGTCTGACAACAGCTCCACACGTCTGTCCCAGTCGTCTGACCACAGCTCCACAACGTCTGTCCAGCTCCGTCTGACACAGCTCCACACGTCTGTCCAGCCGTCTGACACAGCTCCACCCACACGTCTGTCCAACCAAAGATGAACGCCTTCAGTGTTGCCAAATTCAGCCCGGCTCCTCAAAGTTCAAATTTACAATAGCTCTATGCATTGAAACGCGCTCTGCAAATTTCCTAACCGACAGTCAAATGTCGAGATGAATTGCATTATGTGACTGAAGAGTCATTTCGTTAACACTGGTAATTATATTATTATTCGTTTTTATCGGAAAGGCTCAGTGTGTTTTGCGGTACGATTTGCATGTTGCGCATGTTTGCATATTGTGCGGCTTTTTGCATGCTGACCCTGTGAAAGGTACACCAAGATATACCAAAATATTGGTCTTTTGTAATTGAAAAACAAAAATACAGTGTGTTCTTCCGATAAAAAACAAAAAATAGTTACATATTAATAAAAATGTGCAGTGTAACATCAACTAATGTTCAGGAATTAGCGGAGATTCAAAGCCATTGGCCACGAAAAAATTTCCCTTGGATGTTAGCTCACAGCTATTGACCCACATTTTTTCTCTCTGAAGCCCAGTCCTCGCATTAGCGCAAGCCAGTTGAAAATTGTTATTTAGTTGTCTTTTCCTTTTACGTTTGTTGACACTTTTGTGTGGTTAGATCCGGAAACTTATGCATTGTCTTGATCTTGATCACCATGCTGCGTCAAATGAAGTCAAAGGGTAGCTTTCCACGTTAAAAAATAACAGTTTAAACGCGAACTTATTTTGATGTGTGACGGCACAGCATGCGGTCATTGGGCAGGGCATTTTTAGGGGTAGGAGTTGTCCGGTTGAGCTGAGTTGTGTTGTGACCGTTGTGACCACCTGCCGTTGTGACTGTTGTGACCGCTTGAGTAGCGGCCGTGCAGAGCTGAACCCAAGGCTGGCTGTTTTCGTAGTCTGTTCACTCCAGGGGCCTCGATCAGCCAGGGCTTCGGATGTGCTGTTTTTAGGCAGCCTGGTGATTTGTGACTTGTGGGTCATGATCAGGGGTGTTGAAATAGTTTAAGTAGTTTTAAAACAAACATGGTATTAGATGAAATCGTTAACACGCTAGTACTAATACCAGTAAGACGCCTTAAACGGCGAAGGACTGAAGCGAGTCCGAATAAATCCGCTGTCAATTTTATCACCGCGTCCAACGGAGGTTCGTCTTGTGCATAAGATTGCATTTAATTATTTTCGCTATGTGTTGTTTTGGCGTCGCAAATAGAATCCGAACTAAATCGATACTTTGAACTAATAGGTTTTGAAGCGTCTATTTTAATTTTGCAAATTATAAGCTTCCATGTTTGTAGGCAAAAATTCTTTTAAGGTGGGTATTAGATGGATTGATTGCGCTTTAAGCTGCATTAATTTTTATCGTCCTAGGCCACGCCTTTGGTTTTGAGCACGGCGGTTGTAATGAAGGAAATGTTATAGAATCGTCAATACAAAAATATTACAGGCAGATTTTAAACAGCGAAATATGGCCATTACAGCCTTAATTTTTGCATGCATTTTAGAGACGGTACATTGGGTCTACAAATTGGTGTTTGTTTCATCGCTTCACGTCCCATAGGTGCTGAGCACTGATTTATAATTGTGAAGAATGTCAAAAACTATGAATTTGCGCTTGTATAGCCAGTAACTATTTGGCCGTACCAACGCGCCGCTGATCGACAAACATTAGTGCATACGCCGGCGATCGTTTCTCTACACATCTGTGTTATTCGTGTCTTTGTCGACTTTTGGTTGCCGAGATATAGGTCCGGTTAATTGCAACGGATGTTTTGCAGGTAATTTTCCGTGGACGGAACAGGGGGTGCACGTGCGCACTCAGTACGACCAGAGTTTTACCTGTGCAACATTGCCAGTGTGTGGTCTCCAGCCTCACACCAAATTTTAGTTTATAGGGTCCAGCCGTTTCCTCAGCTACAGCCAGGATAATCTTCTGACACCTCCTGACAGCGGCACGTGTCACGCGCCGTGCTGACCCATCACATGAGAAAAAACATGTCAACAATCATAATGTCATTGCATGGGGCTATCATATGGTGAAAACCGCTTGTCAATCGGATGCGGGGTTCAAAAGATATAAGCTGACCAGCGTCGCGGTCGGGCCCGGCCGGGCCCGGCCGGGTCGGCCGCTTATATGTGAGAAAAATCCGGTATTCAATGAGGACTCGCTCCGCGCTTCGCGCTCGCTCGTAATTATTGCTCTATGTTTAGTTGATACAAAATTATTTACGAAAACTTTTTGGAATCACATATCATCGTGACCTTTGGTGACCTCTGGAGCGTTAACTTTTGACCTGAGATAAAATTTGAGTACGCTATTCGCGGAATATTTATTTTAAGAGTCGCATAATCGTTATTTTCTCGTTTGTTTCTAACTATCGTAGTACCCGATATATTTGGGGTTTTCTGAAACAAAGTCCCATACTTGCAACATTTGATCTTTGATGAACCCTGGTGACCTCAAATTAAAACTGACTGAGCCCAACAATGTCCCAAACAGCTTCGTATGTTCTGTTCGATAAATGTCTAACGCTTTTTTCAGCGTCTCTTAGGCCCTATTAGTTTCGAGTTAGTAGGGGGTCATTTTGACTCCCTCCCCCACCAGGGTTAAGCAGTCTCAAAGGCCCATCGAGGCGCTGGTTAAGACGGTGATGTCGCCGCGCCGCGTCGCCGGGATGAGCTCCGGCCGTCCAGAGCAGCTCAGCCCAGAGCCGCCGCGATCAGCGGCAAAGGCCTCGTGTCAATACGCCGCCAGCGTGCCACCGTGGCCACGCTCGATGGTCAAGAGATACCAGCGAGGCGAGGCGAGGCGAGGCGAGGCGAGGCGAGGCGAGGCGAGGCGAGGCGAGGCTCAGCGAGGCGAGGCGAGGTGAGGCGAGGCGAGAGCGGCCTCCGAACCCACCGGGAGCCGAGACACGTGAGCCTCGCGAACAAGGAATCCCGACGCGCCCCGAACACGCAGCCCGACACGCTGGCTGTAATGGAAAACCACCTGCCGGAGGCGGCCGGCCTCGCGGGCAGTCGGTGCAGACGACGCAGCGGCTACTCTCCAGGGGCTGCGGAGGCCGGCTCCGCGGAACGCCCCGCACCGGACGCCGCCTCCAGCAAAAACGGGGCGGCCGCTCCGTCCAGCCGGCGAGAAGGCTTACCGCAGCAGTCATTAAAGTTGGATCTGTGGAGCGGCAGAAGGCCACACGGCACGCAGTCGGCTCGTTTATCCGCAGATAGAGCAGCCGTCCGAGAGCCGGCCGACGCTCAGCCGTGCCGCCGATGATGGAAGACACAAGTTAATTGTCCGAAATTCGGAAGCGGCTCGGATATATCGCGCAATCAGCTGGGTCAGGAGATTTATGATGCCTCTCCGCCGGAGCAGTCTAATGGCAACGAGAAAGCAATGCCGGCGAGTTCAAGGCATGCATCACACTGCAATGACGTATGGCGGTAGTTAGGGAGGCATTAGCCGGCGGCAGTGCCCCGCGACCCGCGACCCGCGACCGGCGGCCGGCGTCGGAAGCGGCCGCCACACATGAGCAGAAGTCAGATCGATGGGTTCCGGTCTCGTTACGGGGAGGTTCCGTTTACTGCACCGCAGAAAGTGGACATGATTGCGAGGTAGGCTTGGCTGGTGCTGGACCATTTGGCTGAGGGACCCAGCCGCCAGTAGGTATTGACGTGAAGTAGAAATCGTTTAAGACTAAGATAAACTCGCTGAGGCACAAAAATGAGGGATTGACCATAATATGTGCTGCTTTTCAACACTGACCCTGTAGTGCGAGTCATACCTACATTATCAATAAGATCGTGTCGTATAACATACGAGTAATAATGTATTGCCCTATGTAGGTATGGGTGGAGCTTTTCCAAAGAAATTGTTATGGTTAAATTTCATATCGGTTGATATTTTTGCTTGGGTGCAGAGGTGAAAACTGACCATTATATTGACTAGAAACACTCTTATTCTATTCAATTTGTTGGGGTAAAGCACAAAGCTGTTGTGAGAAAATATAACATTGGTGGGGCAGTAGCCCCACCATTTGAATAGTAAACTCCGCCCGTGGCCAGTGGCGGCGCCACCATAGGGACAGGGGTGGCAGATTGCCACCCCTGCCGTGACACAGGGGTGGCATTGCCACCCCTTAAATTTAGGTCACCTTCTTTTTTTACCGGTGCTGTTTTCACAAAATTGTTGATTCTAACCAACTTTGAAACATATATGGAACAGTTACCCTCGTCGACTCAATTCAAAATTTTAGTTCAATTAGTCTATATTGCTAACCAAAACTATTTACTGGTCATTGACCATAATATTCACCAAATTTGACCGAGACTTTCGCTCTGTATCGGGTTATATAAATTGACCTATCTAACGCGGAAAGCGGCCATTTCAAGAAAGCTGTGTCGGCAGCCACTGGGCGGGCAGGACAGGGTGGCAAGCCAAAGGGCAAGAGTTCAGGAGCGGGACAGGGTAGGGCGGGACAATGACAGGGGAGCGGCACCAGGCCAGGAACGGGATGGCAGTGGGCAGGCAGAGAAGACAGGGCAGAACAGGGCAGGGCATGGAGGACTCAGTGGTGATACGGCAGGGCGGGGCAAGACAGGGGAGAACAAGACAAGGCAGGCTTTGCAGGCAGAGGTGGGGCAGGGCAAGACAGATGGGACAGGGTAAAGCAATGGTGAGCAGGGCAGGACAGGAGGCAGGGCACAACAAATGGTGGAAGGCGGAGGCGGGGCAGATCATAATATGAATTAGAATAAGGTAAATCATGTTAACCATGAGCAGCGGGGGTTCGCTGCCGCTGCCAACCACATACTGCCGGGAGGGAGGATAGCCACCCCCCCCCCTAAGATCTTCTAAAAAACCACACGATGTGGCGAATGAGCCAAAGAAGACGTAGATAACTCGAGACAAGCTAACTCGAGACAAGCTCTATCGAAAGCATACCGGCAATTGCTTAGGACGGTCAATGTTGAGGTCACCAGAGTTAATCATAAGTTGAATTTCGCCTAGATATATATGGATGTTCTTTACAAAACCGTATAGGCGTTTGCGTGTATTATATAGGTATGAGTGGTGGCGTACTTATAAATTCATCAGGGGGGCAAGCCCTCAATAGGGCGCTTTCAACGGAAAGTGTTGTTGCGCGGAGAGATGAGATGTAAATTATAAATAAATAAATAAACTAATCTATTTCAACATCCCTTCATGGGAACAAATCACAGCTACAGATAAATGTACTTGTTTAAATATTAAAGCGTCGCTCTTACCCTGTTTAAAATGCTATACCTACTTGGTTACAAATCAGCGTACTGCTCTGCCGGTCTGGACTGGTGTCGGGTTTATTAACACATTGTATTCGAGTCAGTCACAATGTAGAAAAGGTTGTGCGTGACAGGGATGAACAGAGTCGGTCATGTGAAAAAGGCTGCGTCACAGGGACGGACATAATGGTAAGATTACCTCCCCTGACATTTATCCTTGGAATGGGCATCCGGGACGATATTAATTGAATCCTTTGACGCCGCTGCAAAGATCCGAAACTGACCTTGACTGCAAGCTTCCGAAAGAAAAAGCACGCTACGCACCACTTGCTCATACCTGTTCCTATATTAGTGGGGTCTGCTTGCGCCCGGCATCACCTCGGAGCAAGCGTTTTCAGCGCCGGCCGTGAATACAGCTGAAGAACGCTCCAATGCACGCAAACACCTTCAACCTTTTCATACTAATGCAATATTGTGCACAAAGTACAGTGGTAACCTGTATAGGGCTGAAGCTTGATGTAAGACCCTGCGACCAGCATGTCCTCGCCAAAAATCGGGGGGGGGGCTCTCATCGCCATCTCCGTAACGTGTTCACAAAAACTTATGACGTCACCCCGGTAGTCAATTCTAGCGCGCTGCCTTTCGCGGTCGGTTAAAAATCAGTGTTTTTCGCAAATAACTTTTCAAAAAATAAGATGCAACCAAATATTTATGATGTTCATCGGTGTTCGCCTTGTCAGGATGCGTTGACTTGTACCAATTTCAATGTGGTTTAGGTAAAGTTACAAGTGTTTAAAGTTTAGCGACTGGAGCGGCGCGCGCTCACTCACTGATGGACAAATACTAAAAATAATAAGCTAAGGCATTTTCTCATCCATGCGCGTAGATGGGTCTGGAGCAGAGTTCCACAACACGTGCAACTTTGGTGACCTCTAGTGTCCTCAAATATTGACCTGATCCTAAAATTATCTGATCAGTTTTTAGTTTGCTTGTATTTGAGGCTTTCAGTGGCTGTCTTTGGCATGTTATCGTAACCTTAATGCTTTTCGAGTTAGCAGGACATTTGTATTTCCCGAAATAGCATTCAAACTGCAATGGCGGAGGAGGCCGATGGATACGAATGACGTTTGCTTTGACGTCATGACCACGTAAAATCACCGAAATACTCTACCTCCTATATATGGCCTTGCCAAAAATATGTATTCAGCGACGTTCGATTTTTATAATATCTTCATTAAAACACGCGCTGAATAACTTTGATATAATTTAGTAAATTTAGAAGACTCGTAGAACAGACTATATAACTATATTGTATGAGTCTGGTATCAAAATAAAATGTGCTAACATATGAAGAACTTTCTAAAAAGATACCTATCATGGGTCTGGGGTATCAAAATATAATTGCTAATCATATGAAGAATTTTATCAAAATACCTATCAGCTTAATAATAAATATTGGAAATAATGAAATGTGCTGAATTTAATGTGTCGTTTGCCGCGAAGTGTCATAAGCGTGACATATTTTCCGTGAACACCTTTTTCCCGGTAAAGAGATGACATGCGTACCCAATCAGTCAAGTTTGCCACCCCTGGCAAAAATCCGTGGCGCCGCCCCTGCCCGTGGCCAAGATATTAATGGATGCGTATATTGGATGCGAATAATCCATTTCCAAGCTTCCTTTCGAGAGAAAAAAATCAATGGGAGAAAATTCAGGGTCACATTCGCATATGCAGCAACAGTGCTGTCACAAACTACAAGGGTCGTGACGTCACAAGTCCAAATACAGATTTGTACATACGTGAAAAGGAAGTTTAATGACGAAAGGCGTTCTAGGATGTGTGTGAGAAGTATATATAAAAAACGTTGATTTTTAAGGCGTAAAAACCGATTACCTGTCCCCAGCCCCATTCATAGCCATAAACAGCTCTGAAATAGTATCGATTGTACGTTGCCATGGACTGTTGCCGCCTCTGTTCGATAATGTTTGGGAAATATATTCAAACATTAATTAAAATGAGCAGAAGAAGCATATAACTATCCCAAAATGCTACAAGTCCTTCCTGATACCGTTGTTTGCAGCGTGAAACGCTAAAGTGTTGTCAAATCGAAATAACTTTGGTTAGAGATATTTAGATGCCGAATGTGAATTTCTTTACATCTAAGTTTGCATTCTTTGAAAGTGCTAACTCCGTTTTGGTGGGAAATTGTTGTGGGAGTGGAAACATTTCCATTTAAGTCGCTCCTAATTGTAAATATTAGATGTTTTCACGATGGCTTATTTTGCGCGAAATGTTTTAAAACATTTTAAAATGCTTTAAAATGTTTTAGTATGAAAGTTTTAGTATACGTATCCATTCCTTAAGTACATAACTTTTGCAAACGATTTTTTGTCTTGAAATGTCTCTTAGAATTTTGTAATATGTTGGTAAGATATATAGTAGTTACAAAAATTTGCTGGTTTGGTGTAACTTAGCAAGATAAATTATGCATAGGTTAATTGTTATGCCAGATCTTCACCTTACTGATAACTTTTCAGAAGACTCCGAAAACATTTTAATCTCGGGCATTGCTATTGGTCGCCTCAACAAACCGAACCCTTCCCCTTATTCATAATGACATCGCCGGCAGCGAATGTTTCTAGTGCCATTATTGCCGCCATGCGGAAGGCCAAGTACCTGTATCCATGGACGCTGCCAGATTGATAACTAAGTATGGCGGTATGCTTCCCACTGAACGAATGGACTCCAGTATCGCAATATTCTTAGAAACGGGACAATTTTGTATCATATATTCTTGTAATGAGCCTTCATTCATGTTTCCATAACTTCTTGTAATAATGATATATCGCCTAAATCAGTAATGTATTTTTCTTGGAATATTATCGTATTACTAAAAACTTTCATACTAAAACTTTTTAAAACATTTTAAAATGTTTTAAAACATTTCGCGCAAAATAACCCATCGTGAAAACGGCTAGTAATGCAATTTGGTGCTTAATGTTTTGTCCTATATGGCGTCAATAATTAAAATACATGGTTCTGGATACATTCACTCAATTACATACAGTCTAGGCATGAGCAGAAACCAATATAATATTTCGAGCAATAAGAACATCAAGAAGAAAATATGCCTAATACATTTCGTTCTGTGGGTTCCTATTCTTAAGAAAAAGGATCTTGTCCGATATTTCCTGACGTTGATATGTTCCTAAGTGACATCAATAACCGCAGATTCTCCCTAAGCTGTCCTATCAATTATGTATCAGGCGTGATGTAAGAGGCTGGTGAGCTACAACATGAAAGACATAAATAACCAATTTGAATTGCCGTCGTGTTTAAAATGTCTACGTAGCTGTTATACGACACATAAGGCAACGTCCTGGCCCATTATTGAACGAGATAGAATGCAGTGCGTTGCTGTTTGGTGCGTGTCCGGAATATCAAAATGTCATCTTTCCAGTGATGTTAGGCAAAGAAACATTTCAACATCAGCAGAGTGGTTTGACATTTGAAGGAAAGCACAAAGCTTTGAGAAGTAAAAAGTTTGTCTTTACCAGGACAGCGAGCCGCCATCCTACAGGTAGGATGGTAGGATTTGGTAAGATTCATTCAAACATGGATTTCGACTATTCATTACAATGCGAGCCACTAGCAGGGTGCATTCATGCTCAGCAATAAGAAGTACACATTCAAATGATACAATAATTATAAGTGAAATTACGTAATCAAATTGGTTATTTTGTAAAACCAACAGTTCAGTCTACACACAAAATTCAAGGAACGAATGTAATCTCCGTTAATAGTGCTTGAAAGTAAGCAAAATATTTTGTATTGGGACCATTACGTTTTATTGTTTTGAAATAGTATGTATTTCATGCACAAACGAACATGTTTTTTTCAGGCTTGAATTTGCTTAGCACACCAAGATCGGTGCAATCCTACAGAGCATCTTGTGACACGACTGTGACATTGAGATGCTGAAAGTGAGCGGTATAAATCGCATGGATCTTTTAGTTTAAATCTCAACCATTCATAACACAACAAATTCGACCGGCACGAGGCTTTTCGTCAGCATAGGGAGAAATCTACGAATGAACGGCGCAGTCCGACCGTAGCCATGGTTTTTAAAGTTGATTTTGTGCAAGATTTGGCTGATGTGACTAAAAATATGCACACAGAAACATTAATGGTGTACAATTATCGTATTAAATTTATGGAATTATGTGTTGTCGGTTGTAGGAGCAGTGCGCAGCAACAAAATTACTATTTTCAAACGAGGCTGGCTCGTAACCTATTGGACATTTTTTTAATCCGACTTCTGAAGCAGATAACTATCAGCTTTGGCTACAACGTTTCTTTTTACCATTTTTCGATATTCTGGGCATAAAGACTTAAATGAGCTTGGGGGTTAAAAATATCGGACCGCCCAATGCCGACTGTGGCGTGGCATGTATATGTCGACTGAAGCGTCATCTATAATGTTAAGTTCAGCGCCACCTAACATGAAAATCTGTTTTGGGTTACCGCTGCCAAATGCTACTAAAGATATTGAAATATATACTATTTTGATAAAGCTTTAGTAGATTTGCTGGAATTGAATTAAATGCATTTATATTAAATCTATGGAAATTGAAGTTAATGATACAAAGCAATACTGTTAATGTATAATAAACAAAACTATTACCAGAAAAGCTATATCTTGTCAAATTAATGTTGGGGTTACATTCCTTACTGTTCTACCCGTTGTTCTATTACCCTGGGCCGAAAGGGTCTCCGGCAGTCATGATTGTGCTCGACTAATATTTGTTCGACTGACTCGGCCTCATTTAATATTTCTGAAAATCGAAAATGTTGGGGTAGTTGCCCCAACCCCCCCCCCACCTTTTGCCCCCCCTGGCTTCCTACGCCTTATGTGTTAATTATATTCATCCAATGTACCATGGATTAGGCTGATTTGTTTTGCTTCTCCTAAAAAAATATGTTTAGATGTAAAGGCACTGTCAGTTTATTTCATCGTCTCCAAGCAGATGACAGCCATTGCAACGTCATTTCTTGTACCTCTCTTTTGGGTTTTCATGTTAAATGTCTTATTCAACAGTGCAGAATAAGAGTGTGGGAAAAATGTCATTCTGCACTCTGAAAGGCATTTAGGGGATTAAACATTTTTGACTACGTATGCAGAAAATACCTTTATCCATGCTCTAACACCAACCAGTGCACTGCACACGCAGGAATGTCTTGCGCCATGTGGTCACTTCGGACTCTACATCATTATCAATGTAGACGTTTACCAAACGCGTGACATATTTTACGCGGCTCAAATTGTTGCCTAGTTGCGTGACGCTTTAAATAGCCTAAAACTGCTTTTCGCCAAGCTGGCGCGAAAAACTCGCCAAGCTCTCTGCCTCCTCGTTAATAACGCAGCGTGTCAGGTGCGGAATAAAACTCTATAATCAAAACAGCACGCCGCGCCGCGCCAGAATTCGCGGCTGTTCATATCAAAAGCTATGATCAATCCTGAGGCGAGAAACATTGGATAAACCCAGGAGTGTGGCTGGCGATGTTTGTGAATCTCAAACATTGCATCTTTAGCTGATAGCATAAGCAGAACTGTTGCATTGTTGTTCACACAGGTTACAAGTTCATTCAAATTGGAATATTGGTTCATGTATAGTTCGTGCTTTGTCCCCACGGGTGTGCCCTGGCGGTTGTCAATCTGTCTTAAGCTCAACAGACCACAAGATAATTGTCCAGATTTAGTTTTAAAGGGAGGGTTCATCGGGACTTCATTCTTTGTCATTTGTATTCGCTGATAACTGTCAAGTCTGCCGAAGTGTCTGTCATGTCTGTCATGATGAAGCACATTCAAGCAGTACTGTCATTAGGGCGCTGTGTGTCATCTGCTTCAGGTTTTTGCCGAAAATTTACCAGATTGATATACTATTGATACGCTATTAATAGATGTATCCGCTACAATGAACGTCGTCTAGCTCCACCTATACAGGTGCATGTAAGTAACCTGCCAAGTCCATAACACTGAATAGTCTGAATTTCTCATACCTCTCTTTTGGGTTTACATGTTAAATGTCCTATTCAACAGTGCAGAATAAGAGTTGCAGAAAAAAATTTATCTGCGCCATTGTTATTCTGGCACTCTAGAAGGCTCTTTCAAAATTTAGGGGAGCAAACATTTTGACTTACGGCATGAGAAATACCTTTTTCTGAACTCTGCTGTCATGACTGCCAGTCTCGGTGTCAAAAAGATTTGCACGAGACGAAGGTCGGTATCCAAATCATTTTTAACACCTCGACTGCAGTCATTTCCCAGCTTATCGATTCAGAAATATATTATCCTGTATGTAAGTCCATTGATGTCTTTGGCGCTTGCCGTTTTGTTTTGGTATTGTTTGTATTGTATGTGTTGTACAGTGCTAGACCATACACCACCGATGTCGATGCGCGGCGAATAAATCCTTCGTGAAAACGGCTGTAGTCCTCTTTAGTTATACACTACTCGAATAAACCTCCATTATCTTTGGGCGCAGTTTGGCTTGCGTCTGCCAGAAGCCAGACTATGAAATTTATACTTAAAAAGCCTTGACCAAGCGGCGCCCGTTTAATTAAAGTTTCAATCATTGCCGTCGTGCTTGTGTTCTGTCGGTGCTGCCACGCAGTTGAAATCTTAGTGAAACTATATATATGCCCTCGCCCTGATTTAACGGGGTGTAGGCATAGTAATTGCATTCTGATTCCACTGCGTGCAGCCACCGACAGACAGAGACAGAGAGACAGCGGTGGTGTCGATGAAGTGGACAGAACATTTGGTCTACAACTCTACAGTCTACACTGTACATTTCAGACTGGTACACAGTCCGAAGATGAAACTTATTCATCGATAATATTGAATCAGTTTATTGAATCGAATACTATTTAAACATATGGCATGCGATTGAAGCTTGAAAGCAAACTGGGGACATTTATAATTAGTTTCTGTACTACAGCTGCTCTTTTCGCGCATCGTGTGCACTGTGCAGTCCAAAACAAATCAAAACTCTCAATTCATCATATTGATTAAATGCCCCGCACGTCTCTCTGTTTGGCAAAATGGCCGTAAACGACCACAGCTCGCTGTCTCAGGCAGCCCACTGCAATCCGCTGGGTCTAGTGACGTCACAGGTTCGAAACCGAGCTCACAAGACACTGAGTTCAATTTCACTGATCCACGGTCAAGGAAGTTCTACCAATCTACTGTGGATAAATTATAAAAACTGAAAAACTGTCAGTTATTCAATTCCAATACAGAGTCGATGGGCGACGAAAGCGCGGGGGGACGGGAAAGACGTCCCCCAACCACGACAAACAGCGCCAAGTTCCACCGAAAACTTCCGGATTTTAACATTACGCCACCTATGGGCGTTGCATAAAAAGAATCAACTTCAGAATGTCTTTTCCCCCATCCCAACTTTAAGTTGGTGGTGACACCCGTGATACAGACCGATTCTGCACAACAGGGTATACTAACACGCGCACTGAAGTCGGCGAAGCAATATCTTCGGAACCAACAAACGGTTTGGGATCATTAAAACGCCATTCGGTAGCCAATGTTAATTTGCATCCCCGATCACAACTTTGGACACCTTGACGGTGACCTATGACTTCACAGAGGTCAGATTCCCAAAGTTGTGACATTTGGCCAGATTTGACCCTCGTGACCTCGTTTGACATTGAAGATATTCACCTAGTCACCCAAATGGTAGACAATGTAGATCATCATGGCACCTACCAACCCTTTTAGTCTAATCGTTCTAGCTCTCACACATTCTGAGATCTCGGGGGGACGCAAAAGTGACCCTTCTCTCCAGTGCGCGTTCGGCGTCTGTGGCATATACTCCTCTCCAGTGCGCGTTCGGCTCTGTGGGCACTATATGGGCTCAGTGCGCGTTCGGCGTCTGGCAATATACTCCTATCTCGCGAGTGCGTTTCGGCTAGTCTGTGGCATATACTCCTCATCCAGTGCGCCATTCGGCGTCATGTGGCAATATACTCCTCCCCAAGTGCGCGTTCGGCGTCTGTGGCATTATATCCTCTCCAGTGCGCGCTAATAAATTATTCACTGCCATTACAATCATTTGAGGAGGATAGCCATTTCTGCTAGGCATTGAATTATGTGTAATTATAAGTTTAAAACAACCACCGAGGTCGAATCACAAAGAAATTTGAGTTTGGTTTTGACATCTGTAACATCCCCGGTCCCCAGTGTATTTGAACGGGGACCCTGATCCCATAACGTCGTCACTCTTTACTAAATGATGATGATAGTCGACTTGTTTTACATTTGGCCGTACATTTGCCGTACATATGGCAGCGTGAAGGTTTCCTCTATTCCCGAAATTCCTTCATATGACGTCAGCCCAAATATTAAAACTTAACTTCTTATGAAATTGAGCACTGTTTGTGAGAAACAAATGCCATAATCTTGTTCGGCAGCAATTTCTTCATATTTAGCACCACAAGTGGCCAGGGGTGGAACTTTAAATCTCTTGGGGAGGGCCCGGGCACCCCTCAATGATGTCAAATTTTAACATTAGGCCTATGGCGTTGCATGGTAAGAATGTAGTTCAGATCAATCAAATTAACATTAGCCCCCCCCCCCGGTCGATTTCATAAAGTTCCGCTTGTGCAAGTTGGCCGTAACATCTGATTAACTTTTGTGAAAGTGACACGTGTCCCCCCCCCACTTAACCCAGCATTGCTCAGCGGGGTTCGCGGAGCACCATTGGATGGGGGGGCTTTATTCGCCCCCTCGTTATCTTCCGAACCAATAAACGCAGCGAGATGCGCAAGTCGACAATCGAAATCTCTCAATGGAATCACTCTAAAGCACACGCAAAATTTTCCAAATAAGGTCACATGTCAGGTCACAGTCAGGTCAAAGGTCAAATGCAAGATATTTGAGTTTTTAGGCCATACTTTTCATCTAAAGCCTTAAATTGAGACTATTATCGCATAAGGTGCTCTCAGAGGCCTGATGCATCTCCCGTATGAGCACAAGTGAAATTTTAAGCAAAGGTCAAGGTCAAATCAGGTAAATATTGGCAAGAGGTCATGTGACACATGTTTTATGGGTTATCTTACGCATATAATTCGATTGTAGCAGTCATTTGCACACCTGACCCGTTATAAGGTCAAGATCAGGTCAAAGAAGTTAAAATTTGAAATGGATAAATATAAATACAAAATGCATGTTACATAACAAGTTTTGTCTCAGAAATACAGTGCTGCCATTCGTTTTTTTTGTGACTGGTTAAAAAAACTTACTTTAAAAAATGACGTCATGAGGTACTAATTCTTCGGGAGCAATCAGTGATTCAAAAATACAGATATTGCTTTGAAATTTTGTTTGGGTATAGAACATATGTGTTTTTCTGACATATCTTCCGGTTGTTTTAAAATATTAAAAAATGTTGATTTTGAAGGCCTTTTTGGGGGGTCAAAACCCAAATGTTTTGCCACTTCGAGATTGCCATTTTGTGCCCCTTGTCATTTTCTATCTTTTGACGTCTTTTGATTGCATTTTGCTTTAGTAATGGCCTTTGAACAGTCTGTTAGAGTCTAGCTGTTATTTGCGTCAAAGTCGTGTGTAGTGACGTCACTAAATTTGATATAACTCAAAAAATATTCGACAATTTGTTTTTATTTTTCACTGAAGATGTCAAGTTGATGTAGGATAAGGTACATAATATTTCGCGTTGATAGCGCTGTTTGTTTTTGAGCTATCGTAAAAATCCCTGAGGGGGCGTTTTTCGACACCCCCCCCAGACTACATCGGATTAATTAAACAACACGTCAGATAAGGTCATGCGTCGTAGAGTGCTTAGATAAATGATCACATTATAAACGTCAATGCAGACTGCACACTGCACAGGCGACTGATCACATCGGAGAACCGTCAGGGGATTGTCTGGTGGACTATGTAAGTGGATGTCATTTCCACTCTTGTAATTGGATGAGACTATCCGGAATCGAGTTGACGCCTGCTCTCCACTGAGTGTCGCCCGCCAGACTCAACGCCACTGGCCACCAGCTTCCCATATGCATTCTCACTCGTTGAAAGCTTGTCAGTGTTCACGCTGACGTCATCTGCTCAAATTTCCGGCGACTCGACCTTCTCCGATGAATTATGCGGGTTGTGTTTGAAAAGCAAATATCGCTGGCATAAACGTTTTCGTGCGCAAGTTTTCAGTCACTTCGACCGAATACATGCAAAGAAATAACCTATTGAAAACCTTGGCTACGGTCAGGCCATCATGCGTATATTTGCCCCTAGTTGACAGAAGACCTCGCTCCACACGGTAATCAAACTGCTTTTGCCTTGTCTTGACTTCGGAAATCAATATTTTCCAAAGTTACGGGCTTATTTAATTATGAAATAAGATATGCAATCCATTTCGTTCCAGTTCTGCCCAAATGCGTTCAAAGTTTGCAAACCATGATAGTTTTCGGATAACTACTTCATCCACTACTCCAAG
>VOPJ01009491.1:0-19694 GCA_014673585.1 Semibalanus balanoides
GGCCATAGACACAACAAATCAGACGTTCTTTCCGTTAAATGAAGTTGAACTTAGCATTGAGAGGCCACAGAATGGATCAGACTACTTTGTATCATTTTTTAAAGAGGTTATAAAGCTAGTTTGAAGCTAGCGCTGCTTCGTAATTCGTCTTCGAGTGATTCTCATACGTCACAAATTCTAGTAACTTTCCTGGAAGCATAATATATAAATATGTTTTTCCTTTTTTGTATTTAATCAAGTTATATCAAATACAAATACATGACAAAAACAACTATAGTATAAACAAATCAACAGTGATACGTAATATGACTTCATTTGCAGACGCAGTAACGGCTGAAAACTGAAACGCTATGTAAGGAACTGTGTTGTAAAGGGCGCCATGAGCGTAACGTGACTTACTTTCAGCTTAAATTCATTCTCGCCAATGTATCCAATAAGAGACCATGTTATTTTCAAAAAAAAAAGAAATATGTCCTTTTTCACGTGATGTATCCACACGGAAGTTCTCAGCCGTTCCGATAATTTGAGGACAAGCTTGGTTACTTAACAATTGCGTCGTCATTTGTACGGTCCCGTACCGATGCACTTGATGACGTAGTAGCTCCTGATTTATGGGTAACAAGATTCAAACATTCCATGCCATTGAGACACATGCTCTGGGCATGCAGTGTCACGGTTCTCGAGCAGTTGACATCCGTGGATCTTCCTTTGTACGGAAGCACTCGTTCCAGCTTCTAGGACCTCAGTCAGACAGTTCAAATTAATTAAAGGTTTTCTATGAATATGTGAAAGCTTGCGAAGTCATTTCTTGGCACGGGGTATAGCTGTTTTTCTATCTCAGCTCAAAACCCCTTTGGCAAAGCGAACAGTTTCGTTTTATTCCTATTTTATCATGACTGGTCACATGATTACAAAATAACACCCTAATTAACGCAATGCAAAATTATTTTAACTTAATGAATGTACGTGTTAGGAGCGTCAACTTTCGTGATAACGAGCAGAAGTACTCTGTGAGATATTACAGCTATGTAATTAATGCAATAATTTTATGTAATCAAATGCTATGCAATATAATGTAGTATATTAGCATTTTTGCGAAAGATTATTGCTCTGAAAAGACTTTTAACCCTTGCCAGTGTAGAAGGTGGTTGCCAACCCTCGTTTTTGTTTTCTCTCAAAATAACTAGCGTAATAGTCCACTGGTCACAATTAAACTTTCAGTACCCTGCAATGCAACAATGTGACACGTACGCTTACAATTTCGAACTTCTAACCCGTATGACCCATAACCTGTGACCTGTTTATCAAGGTCGTGTTTAGCAAAACTAGTGTCCCGTTGTAACGATTATTGAAACATGTGCATTGCACATGTTCAATATCCGATAACATCACCTAATATCCGATAACCTCACCTCCAATGCAATAACTTGTCCAATGTCCATTGCACATTGTGCAATATCCGAGTGTTTGTTGTTCAGGAGCATATGCAATGGTGTCAATGGTGCAATGCAATGGTGCAATGGTGCATATGCAATGGTGACAGCTGTGTCTTCTGCAGAGATTGCGATCTCGATTGACCTTTTCAGAGGTCAACCAAGGACACCGACCTCTGATGACCCCAGATATCTTTTTCCGTCTTCTGTCCGTTTCCAGTGCAGTCTGTGACGCTGATTTCAAATCTGGGATCCATTTAGCATAAATACATGTTCCACTGGGGTCATGTGCTTCTTGAGGTCATTTAAAGTCACTGAACTCAGAAGACCTGACATGAACTTGTGTAAATTTTGCAGTTTTAAGGTCATGCTGTGACGCTTATTTCAAATTTTGCGTCTATTTAGCATTATAAGGCGTTTTTCAACGATTTTAGCTTTATAAGCATTCATATTTTACACATTTAAAATTTAATGGCATTTTTGCTTTGATGTGACCTCAGAGGTAATGTAATGATTAAAGACCTTAAAATAATATGTCAATGGCCTTCCCTCGTCACAAGCAACACGCTCGATTTTAAATCGAAGCTCTACACCATTTTGCATTCAAATTGAAAAAGATAAAGTTCAATTTGAAAAAGATAAAATTCAATTTTAAAAATATAAAATTCAATTTGAAACAAGTAAAGTTCAATTTGAAAAAGATGAAATTCAATTTGAAAAAGATAAAGTTAAATTTGAAAAAGATAAAGTTCAATTTGAAAAAGATCAAATTCAATTTGAATAACGTAAATGACTACGCATAGCTTATCAATACGAAGCCTGTTATGTTTTTAGCTCCCTATATTCGGAACAATTAAGACGATCGCGCTGGGACTCTATACCGAAATCGATAGCCAGGAAATTGCCAATGACTCTAGAAATTGTGTGTCCTGGAAGTCACCGGTACGTCACAGGTCAGGTCAAGTACAAATATTTGAACGTTTCTGATAACGCACGGTTTTTGGCGAATACTACCTGGCATTAAAAAGATGTAGAATAATATAATATTACACCCTTAATACATGTACGTAATACATCGGACCAGCAATATCACCATCCCGTGCATTTTATAAGTGAGGTCCTCTCAAGGTCAAGAGGTACGTGCAGTTTTGCGGTTTCAGTTAGGTATGCTTTGGCGATTCATGTTTCTTACCTAAATGCATCCTGAGCCGCAAAACCATCCTTATACTTCGTATATTGCATCCCAATACTCAATTAATGGTCATAGTTCATCGGTAAAGGTCCCAAATTTCAACAGTCCGTATAGTATGAGATCTACGGTACTGAATCATACGACTAAAATTACAATATGCAGTATAAACTTCCCTGCCAGCAATTAACTTGGGCACTGATCGGGCACAATCGGATTAACAATTGTCCGATCAGTGCCAAGTCATTGTTGGCATTGGGCTTAGCACCGTTCCTACACGTTGTTACTTGTACATTACCAGGTATTCTCGCGTAGTTAAATCGTAGCGATGTGTCGTAGCTTCTGGCACAAACACATAGACGATATTGGTGCAATCTTTAACTAATGTAATTTACCAATTGGCATATATCCCACCAACAATTAAGTTGGGACACTATCGGGCACAGGGGTTAATCCCCATTGTGCCCGATCAGTGCGCAAAGTTAAAATGGCAGGATGTAGCATATCTGCATACTATATGGTTTATGTCTGTTCTGGCAATAAATTTACAAAATGCCAGCCATGTGTTTGGGAAAGTACATGACTGAGCATAATGTTTTTGTAAAGTCGGTGCACGATTATATGAAACAAATGAGTCAGGTCGACGAGCAAGGACATAATATTCCTATGGTTAGTATGGGATGATAAACAGGACTTAGGGCACTGCAATTTCGCAACTTTACGCTAATGGCCTTTGCCCAATGAACTGGTTAGTGTCCAAATGACATTACGCTGGGGGATCTGTATCTCCAATATCCGGTGTTTAAAATTGAATTCATCTTGTCAAATTAGAACTTTATCTTTTCAAATTGAATTTTATCTTTTTCAAATTGAGCTTTATCTTTTTCAAATTGAATTTTATCTTTTTCAATTTGAATGCAACATGGTGTAGATCAAGTAGGGGCCAAACGCCAATGGGAGGTCGTACCATTGGATGCTTTTCAGCAAAACAAAACAAAAAAAATCCCGCAAAGCGTTAAAAGTTTTTTTGCTAAGAAATTGAAAATGGATAAGGTGAGCCAATGCGTCAGTATATCAAATTGAGGCTCTCAGCGATGAGGCTTGAATGCATATATGGTCGTTTATTAATGCACCGTCAAACATGCGCTAGAGGAGAAAGAAGCCGGACCTTAGTGTGTACCATAGCAACTGCAATGGGGGGGGGGGTACTTATAGCAATACAAAATCAGATGATAATCAAGGTGTACACAAATAATTAATTTAACACAAATTATTTGGATAATTTTTTACCCGGGTAGATTATTTGGTGCAAGAGGCCCCTGAAATGTATGAAAACATTCAGCAAATATGAATTAATTTTGTTAGAGGACTTAAAGTTGGTGGAACCAAATTTAGCGGAAGCTTATCGGTCAGCTAACGGTTTCCAAAGATAGCGGAAACGCTAATCCGCTTAACGGATTAACGGAAAATTAGTTCCAGTAATTAGCGGTTAGCGGATTAGCGGAACTGTGCCCATCGCTTCAATATAATATATTGTAATACAAAATAATGTTATACAATATGATGTAATGTAATGCAACGTAATGTAATAATGATGCAACGATATCGAATGAACTTTGCAACGCTCTACTTCGCCATACCGGCCGTCACATAATACATACACGGTGTCAAGGTACCTAGAGTCACGTACATATAAATGTTCTGTCCACTTCATCGACATCACCCGATGTCGATGCGCCCGGCGAAAAAAATCCTTCGTGAAAACGGCTAGTAGCAGTCCTTTCAGTGCACTATTCAAATAAGCCCTCCATTTATCTTGGTCTATGTTTGTTTCCGTCTACCGGTAGCTAGCTTAGAAAGCATACTTAATTACAAAGCCTTGTCTAAGCGCTTTAATTAAATGTCAACATTGTCCATCGGTGCTGTCCGTCGGTGCTGCATGCAATGAAATATAATGTAAAACTATTGCTGCCCTCGCCCCTGATACCGAAGGCGAGGGCTATAGTAATTGCAATGAATTTCACTGCGTGCAGCGCATCGACAGACAGAGACGGAGACAGAGGTGGTGTCGTTGAAGTGGACAGAACATATGACTGTTCAGGACTGCGATTGTCATTGGGCCGTTACCGACGCAAAATGACACTCCCCGCAGTACTGCATCCATTGGCACATATAACTGTACATGCTGTAGGAAATTATTGCTCCGAGCACAAATGACATGATGACTGGATTGGACACTCGAATTTCGGTCTCTTATTGCAGAGCCGAAATTTGAAACGGAGCTATTAAGCTGATACACTTTATATCTCGGCTCGTGCAAATGCGAGTCCAGCACCTTCATTCACTGCTGTGCTTAGCCATAAGAGGCCGAAAATTTAGTGTCCAATCCAAGTATCTTGTTATCTGTGCCCGAGGATTTTCTCTAATCTTCGCACCGGATATTGGCATTCACAATCCCCATGACCAAATGGACTTCTAGTACATACCAGGACACTCTCAAAACTTTGCTGCGTGAGTTGCTGAGTCCCAGCACGGGACGGTGGCAATGTTTTGCGGGCTCGGCATCACCACCCTGATTGAGATGGCAAACGACAATGGGCCACCGTGGTCCCTGAGACCGTGCACACCTACCTAGGCCAGCCGTTCTTTTCGTGGACCTAATTTCGCCTTCGATGTCGCCCGCACCACACAGTACGCAGCTGACCCAGATCTCCAACGCCTCCGAGCAAATAACCTTCGAAACCAATCTCGCTACACGGCGCCTGAAACCGACGCCGCCGACACAGTATAAGCCCTGATACAATTGGCTGTTTTCGCCTGTGATACCTCTGCAGACGTTCTGATCGGGGGAATTATTTCTGCCATTTGGAAAGGTATTGAAGAGCTGAGGAATGGCACCTGGCTCGCAGCGTTGTATTTGCTTCGGTGTGAACAGCAATCGAGAGATGCGTAGTCTTTTGATTTGGATACATTATCCTTGGCAAAGTGTTTGGAAGTAAGAACTCATCAGTGGGTCATGTGGAGGAGCACTAAGTAAGAAATGTCTCTGAATAAACCTTATTTCAGCATTCCTTTTGTGGGACTGCGGACCGGCATGTACTCGGAAGAAATCCTGGCATGTGCTCTTTGTTTGGTAAGATTGGGTCCAATCTGGCTATATTCAATAATATTAGTTCGTTCCTTCGTCACCATGGCAACGGTTTGTATTGCCAATCACGTCCCGATGCCTTCATTCTCAGTCTGATTCGGCAGCTGCTGGTACTTTCATTTCCGGAGCTAGTCATCTCCGTTCGACCGTTGTCATGGTGATTTTATTATGAGTCTGGGACTCTTTTTCCGCGGGCCGGAAACATTACAGCTCTCTCGGCTGCTCAACAATACAGACAAACCTTTTAACCGCTGAGAGTAGGCAGCTGGCTAGGCTCTCCCCCGAGTCCCTGAGCCTGAACTAAAAACAATCAGCTCCAATGCACACCAACCGCCGGCTCCAACGCACACCAACCGTCGGCTCCAACGCACACCAACCGCCAGCTCCAACGCACACCAACCGCCGGCTAGAGCCAGAACTCAAAGAGATCCAATGCAGATCCAACAAGATCGTGTCGCATACCGACAGCGCTGTGGGAGACGTCCGTGTCGCATACCGACAGCGCTGTGGGGGACGTCCGGCGCAGGTGATGCAGGGCGGATCTAGATCGGCAAAAATGGCCGCCGAGACGTGTCGAACAAGCAGTCGATGCGTTGCCCCATTCATCATCATAGAACGGCATAGAACATATCATAGAACATATCATAGAACATATAGAACGGATTATCATAGAACGGCAAAAGATTCGTTCGTAATGGGAGTTATGTACCACTTATCAGATTTCGCTTCCGTAGTCATTAATTGCTGTTGTTGTTGTGTTTTTTTTTGGGGGGGAGGGGAGGGAAGAGTTGACTTGGCCCATTTGCTCCCCTATGTTGACCAGTGTATGCTATTTGGGTGGACAGGGAGATATGCCCGTTAGCAGCAGTGATATCTTCAGAAGCGCAGGAGACCTCGCCAGGGGGAGGGCACGGGATAATCCTCACAGGGCCCATCGCCAAGCCCCCCTAAACAAATGGCCACAAAAATATATCGCGGATTTAGGCCTTATATTATCTCAGGGTCCCTAAAAAGTGTAATGCAGGGACGTCGCAGATTCTTTGTAAGTGTAAACAGTCGGACCAATGAGAGGCTGCGGTAGCCCCTCTGCCCGCGCTGGGCCACGCCCTGATACATATACCGTCAGCATCCTCATACACTGCCACGACCGGCTGTAGGTTGGAGGCGTTTCGTCTGCAGATTGAACATGAACAAGCTTAATGCTGTCGAGACATTTCCCGTTCCCTCCCTTCCTTTCAACCCAGCCCTGCTCATTCGGAGCTGGGGAAAGCTCTGGGCGCGGGGCCGATACTGTCTTACTGTGCTGGTGGGATGGATCTGGACGGGCCGGCTGGGAATCTGTCGATGGCACAATATGGATACAACTCGAGACAGGGGATGAGAGTTCGCACATGACCAAAGAGGATCGGTGCTTGTCTAACAAAGGCTAAATCATATCTAAAACCAGACATAGCGCGGATCTCAGATGCAGCACTACTGAGTCTATTAGGTCCGGGATTATTCCTCTTCTGGTGTATTACTTAGTGATTTTTGGTTCTACCTTCTTTGCGCTAAATATTTTAGGCCTTCCAATTTGCCATAACGCTTTAGTGATTTTTAGAACTGTTTATTATCTGGTATACTGAACAACTTCTCACGACTAATTATGGTCAGAACTGTGACATGTTTATGATTTTTTTCGATATGGATATTTGGTGAGAGGTCTGTATATTAACGAGTAGTTCTCAGGATTTTAACGGTAGGGGCTTGTACTCCCTTTATCGGTTTTTCCATACGAATTCATGCAGTAAATATCAACTGACTCCAATTGAACTTTAATGCTCTGTCATTTGCATTCAATATAGGACACCATTACATATTTCGAACTTAAACTCGTATGATCATGACCTTTGACCTGTTCTTCAAGGTGTGTTTGCGAAACTGGCGCCGTATACCATCAACCTTGAAACATGTGCATGTTCCGAGTGTTTTATTTCAGGAGCATATGCAAAAGGTTTGTTCTAGGTGAAAAATGTGGTTCTGCGTAAATTACGAATGACCTTTTTCGGAGGACCGGTAGGTATTTGCCTCCGACGAGCTCAGATGTCTTTTTTCGTCTTCTAGTCCGTTTTAGTGCAGTTTGTGACGCATGAATTTAATTATGGGTTCATATATCAATGATTATATATTTGGCACTGGGGTCATGCGTTGCAAGGTAAACGAGGGCAATGACCTCTCAGATGACTACATGGACCTTGTATTTATGTAGCAGTTTTAGTCATTTGTGATGGGCTGTTTTAATTTTGGCGTCATTATAGCATTCTTTCAGATTCTTTATTTTAACGATTTTAGCTCGATAAGTTTCATTTTTTTACACATAGATTATACGTTTTTTGGGGTTCGATATACTTAAGGACACTATTGACAAGAACTTATAATCAATCTCAATGGTTCCTTCGTCACAAGATACGGTCGTTTTTGAATCGAAGCTTAGCCAACTAGGGGGCCAAAGTAAGGGTGGTCGTCTCCCCCCTCCCACGGTCCGCAGTGATCTTGCTGCACTGGCGAGGGTTTAAGGATTGTATGTCATTTTAAATGAAGGAAATGATGTACGGGAGGGACTCTGAGGCTGGTATATGGAGTCTTGCTTGCCTTAGAGGCCATGACCACACGGCGCGGCTTTTGCATCTTCCTCATTTTAGGCTCTGTCTAACTGTTAACTGGGGAGCAATCCCAGTCAGGTCCAGCTCCCCCCCAGTAGAGCTGCTATTCGACACCTAGGGGGGGGGAGGCAGCTGAAAAACCGGGCGTCAGCGTCCACATGGGCCTGCGTGCGCTTGGTAGTTGTTTGGGCCGCATGATATGTAATCGTTTCAATGATGAATCAAGGAATGCATAATTTAAATAAAGTTTAAAAGAATGAACAGACAGCGGCTGTTTAATTGACAGACATGTTTGCATTAACGTGTGGTAGTAGTGAAATATCGGAAGAGCGTTACATCAGTAGTCAGAGCTACACGTATGAACAAAATTCTGTTCTCAATAGATTTCGACAGATATTATTGGTGATAGCACAGAGTGCCATGGTGATGACCGTAACTATGGATGCGTACAGGTATTTTTAACTGATACCCGCTGCACATCTGGCAGTTCTATAGATCTGCGAGCACCAATGTGTAAGCACCACAAATATTTTGTCCCTACTGGACGCGATAGATTGTTTGAACTGTATCGTTTCATCTGCGTATAACTGCCGTTTGATTATGCCTGGAAACGTGACGAGGCTTGCCAGAGCCCAGAGGTAAGCAATTAGGCCAAACCTAATAAAGAGGTCTCAAAGACGGCCCGACTGGCGTAGGCCTGCAGCCCACGGCGAACGACGAAAAACGACGTTTGTTTCAAACGTTTATTAATAAAAATAAAATAAGTCATTTCATAAACGTTTGTTTTTCACTGTACTGCAAAAATGATCAGAGTGAATTAATTTGGCTTTAACCTGTTATTGACCGGAAAGAGGCAAATATTGCCCTCTGACAGACTTCGCGATAGCTTAAAGCCCAACGGCGCTATTATTGTTGAAACTTTGGGTACCTTTTCTCAAAACAACTTTACATATTTTGTGCAAAAATTAAACTTGTTTAATTCAATATTATGTTGAGTAAATAAACGTAAAACTTTTTATATGATTGTGAAGCGTATAATAACCAACGTGTATTACGTAAAAACAGCTTTAACTCTACGGGGCGTACCACAAGGCAACTTGTGAAAGGAGATTGTAATTAGAAGCATGATAACGTTTAAGCATTGGGAAAGTTAAATCAATGATAATCTGAGCTCGCTCTCGAGATGTTTTTACACACAATAAATACTTCTCTTTTCGGAAAAATTACTACAAGATACTTACTATCAAATGATCGTTGATTTTATAAACCAGGAAACATGCTGAAGAATCACATATGAACAATACTAAAAACAGTTTTCAAAGCAATACATTTATTTTAGAATGTTATGGTTTATTGCTTCCTTTGCATGGTAACTCCATGACGTTTTATTTTAAAATCGCGTTCTATAGCTTTTAATGACCAGATGCAGACGTATAGATGTAAACACTGTATTATTAAGGAAAAGGTGGTCTTTGAAATGAACTTTGTCAATATTTATATATTCTTAATTTTGATCTTATGTGGTTTGATCTTGACCTAAGCTCGACATAAAATTACATTAAATTAGGTTAGATTATAAAATAACTATCATTATCGAAATATTTGTTAAAGTAGCGCATACAACATGAGTCATATCACATTTGTAGATATTTTACGCATAACTAGTGACTTTTGGGACCTGACCTAGACCTTAAGCTTTGTCAACTATCTCATTTGAGCTCATGAAGAATGTGTTATATACCATTGGAGCACTTTGGGTGATCGTGGTCGCAATCAAAGGCTTTGAATGAAAAGTATAGCCCATATGCTGAAATGCCTAAATTTTGACCATTGACCTGACCTTTACATAACTAGTGACCTGAATTTTAAAATATTAAGCATGTCGCAGACGCGTCTCATTGATAGCTTTATAATGCCGCCTTGTGCGTCTCGCTGCGATAACTGTTTCGGGAGAAAATAAGGGGCAATATTTTCCCTACCCCCTGTGCCGCTCGGCCAAGACCCCATTCCAAGGGAAATATTCATATTTTATTTTTAACAACAATTTCTTATGTTTTTGATATGGTAAACAATGATTATATTGATATTTAAGAATCAAACACAATTATTCAATAATTCAAAGCTAAAGGCTTAGCAAAAAAGCAACTGCCTTTCGCTACACTTTGGGTGATCGTGGTCGCAATCAAGCGTCATGAAGGTCACTAACAAGTTAGTTCTTCCCTACGCCCTACAGGTAAACAGTCATAGGGCCACATGAAGTAAGTGCGCCAAGAAGCGTGACAAAGTTCCTGATTGGTTAATGAAACAAATTGCCGACACTAAATCGGTCGTCGTCCATGTGCATCGATAAACTTCCGATTTATTTGTCATTTTTTGTATTGTTTGTTAATTTTTGGAAAAATATAATTACTTTTCATGATAATATCAAGCATAGTGTTATATACAGCCGTCAGCCAGTGACAAATGTTAACAAGACAAAACGTCAAAACTCATAATGTTGAAAATAAATGAAGGAATTTTCAAAAATTGAGGATCGCAACTTCACATAAGGCCGGCGTAAATATGAATCGGTTAACTGCTAATTTGGTTACTTTTATTAAATGGCGTATAATTGTAGAGGATCGGTGGGCATATAATCAAAACTAGCAGAACGCAAAATTTATTGTCCTCTCAATTACGTAAAACGGCACAACGGGAAAAGCTGCAGGTTTAATGAGGACTAAAGTGCTCGCGAGTAGCGGTCGTAAAAAAGTGTGGAACGCTTTCAATTGAATTTTATAATTGAAAATCTTTGGTTAGGACAGTTTGAATGCAAAATATGGATAAACTTACAATATATTTTTGGCTTGTCTATCGATTTCAAAGTTATAGCTCCCATTTGTGTGGGAAAGGTCATATTTCCCTTTAAAAATGCCGATCAACACTATGTAGGTATAGAGACTCACGCGCCTCACTGGTCAAATTTTCTTAGACGATCCCCTGCATTATCGGCTAGAAAAGAAACGTCTGAGTAATGCGGCGCAGCTTACTGCGGGCGGTAGCTTTGAGAGCCATCTATCGGCTTAAGTAGAAACTGCTGAGTAATGCGGCGCAGCATGCTGCAGGCGGTAGCTTTGAGAGCCATCTATCGGCTAAAGTAGAAACTGCTGTGTGATGCGGCGCAGCGTGCTGCAGGCGGTAGCTTTGAGAGCCATCTATCGGCTAAAGTAGAAACTACTGAGCCATGTGTCGCAGCGTCCTACTGGTGCTACCTTCCAAAGCCATCTATTGGCTAAGTCCAAATATATGAGCTGCGTGACACAGCACTAGGATGTCCCAAAGAAAAAAACAACGTTTTGGCCTTGCAAGCTGGCAGCTGGGCATGCAAAACCAGGTGCTCCCTATGCAAGTAATGCGGTTTGCAATTTTCGTAACTATCTTTTTATGAGTGGTCCTCTGGTCCCTCATAGGTCAGTGACTCCTCCGATAGGTTCAATAGACCAATTAATCGTAGGTGCAGAGTTCGGCGTGTGCTCTTTTGAATGCCATCATCAATCATAATATTATTTGACAGTCGAAGTACGCCATTTTTGAAAGTTTTGCAATACTTACTCATTAACATAAAGTTGAACTACGGTTTCTGGTAGATTGTCATCAAAGCAGGCTGTTTCATCGGGCTATAATGCATTCCTGATGCATGGTTTTGGCGAATAAATAATAATCTGGATTCTTTTTCGATATGTTCACATAACGTGAACATAAGGTTATAATTATTCCTATCAATAAGCTATTCGGTCTCGATTTTGTAAGTCACCAGCCTAGAAGGCGCGCCACGAGTTAGCAACACAGCAGACTTGGCTCTGACAGTATATCATTTGCATGCATTCCAGCGAAATACCAAACCTTATCGAACTTCGAACTCATGTCTGAACCATTTCAGGAATTCCATTTCCATGCCGTTTCCAACTGAATTTAATTTGCTCGATTTCAAGCTGTATCATGTGAACCCACCAGAGCGGCCATTGCTATTGCAGTAGATATTTTGTCATGCCACATCACCAGACCCGACATTGAAGGAGTTCTTTCCACGAAATCTGCTGCTGTTCCCTGAAATGCAAAGGCCTGTTTCTGTCCAGAAGGACATGGCCAGTTACACGTTGCAATTGCGCAGTGCAAACCTACATTTATGATCTTCCGTGTTTTCGAGCTCACTCATGTGACAGAGATCCAGACTCCCAAATCATAATACAATATGAAGCCTGATGAAGCTTTTTTATAGTTGGTAAAGCCGGCATTACATCATAATGTTGATTAATATTAAAATGTTTGGGTCATAGCTTTTCATATATTTCACGACATAAAAATCACTATGTTCCAAGACTGTTTTTAGATCCGACACTTGTTTTTAAGCAGATCAAATATCTCCGTGAATCGGGTTTAATACCATTATCAGATTACGGACGATAAAAAAGAATAATGTTGCCATCATTGTGGATGTATTTGCCTTCGCATCGTAGCTGCGCCAACACATTAAACAGTTTATACGCTGCAGAAAACAAGCTTATCGCACGCGCTATTAGTCTCAGTCGGAATCTGAGATACGGCGCTCTATAATGTAGCAGCTAGCCGGGAGCGAGCGAAGAAGCTTCCTTCCCTGGGATGCATTGGAATGGCCCGTTTTCAGGGGCGTTAAATTGCTTCGTGTTATGATTGCAGCGTTGCAGGCACCACACAGGAACTTTGATACGGGTTAACAGCTTGTCGGAAGCTTGAGTGACAAGTTCAAGACAAGTTCAAGACAAGTTCAAGACAAGACAAGAGTGAGGTCGTTACCATTTGCCAAGATATATTTGCAATGTATTAGCACGTTTTTAACATTCGGCTCGCGGCGGCTAATGTTAAAGGTTTCTTGTAGATGATTTGACACTGGGCGTTGTTTATTTCCTAGACAATTATTTAACAGGATACTCCGAGCGGAAGTGCCACAGTGGACATATACATGGTCATAAACGTATATTTGAGCCATCCACAATGAACTTGTGGCTATTAGAGCCCATCGTCATCAGATACAATAAGGCAGTAGGCGGTTAGGGGTGGCATTCACACAGCATAAACAATCATCGCGCACGCACAGGTCCGGTCAACATCTGATGTGCCAAATGACACCGGCAATATGTGCCGCTTCAGTGCACGCCGGAGGTGCGCGACAGGTAGCCGTTTCAGGTCGTCTGGCACCTCGTTGTACAGTGAGGGCCCGCGGGACAGGAAGCGTCGTTTTCCCATCTCAGTTCGGGACCGGGGCACGTACAGATCACAGTCCCGCCGGGTGTGACGCTGGTGGACCTTGTCCACAGTTCGCAGGTCGCTCGCCAGGGCGACGGGCTCACCCGTCCGGATCACCTTATGGGTGAGAGAGATGATCTGATGCCTCACTAGATATCCTGCAGATAGCCAGCCCAGCGTCTGGAGAATGTCAGTAACGTGATCGATTTTGTACGCCTAAAGAGGACTTTTGCTGATCACACAATCACACATACATATTTGCTAAGCTGATAAATACTTGAGTTATCAAGCAATTACTGTTTCTCTCTTTAGAACATCGTTGCAGTGTCATATACCTTCCCATTCGTTGTACTAAAACCAGTAAGAAACCATAAACGGCGAAGAACGAGCGAGCCCGAATAAACCCGCGTCAACTTCGTATCCGCCCTACGGAGGCTGGTTTTGTGCGAAGAATGCTTTTCAATTGTTTTCGCTTTGTGGTGTTTTGCCGTCACAAAAAAATCCGAATTAAATCGATGCTTTTAATTAAATAGGTTTTGCAGTGCTCCTTTTAACTTGCAATTATAAGCTTCATGTTTGCAAGCAAAAATATATTATTGGCGGGTATTATATTAATTTTATTATTGTGCTTTACAGCTGCATCATTTGTATCTTTTATCACCCTTTGGTTTTGACGGCGATGTAGTGAAGGAAATATTCTAAGTTCGGCAATATATTTACTACAGACGGATTTTGGCAGCGAAATTGTGAATTTTGTATGTCGCGCGGCAACAAAACCACGCTAATTACACAAGAACTTCTGCAAGATGAAACAAAGTAATGTACACTCCTTAACGAAAACCCAAGAAAACAGTAACAAAACGAATAGTGTAAAGAACAAACTCCAGCTGTACAACTACAAACACGCGAAACGAAGCATGCGAAAAGAAAGCAATCTTGGCCAAGATTGAAAAACAGAAACGAAACCATAAGAGATACCTACACAGACTTGAAATCCACAAATTGCAATTATTAAAGCAAGTGGAAAAAAATCATTCACGACGTTTGACAAGGAACACTTGATAACTTACGACAGAAGATGGGACGACTAGAAGCTGTTTAATTGTGTTTCTACCTTACAGTAGTGAGAGTATCATGAACTTAAGACAAAACAATCGAATGGAGAATGACAAGTAATGAATTGGAAGACTACTACAACAACGACATCGAACATCATCGACATCGAACATCATCGACATCGAACATAATCGACAACGAACATCATCGAACATTATCGAACATCGACATCGAAAAGTGAACTCATCTTTATGTTCATTGCTTCTTTGTTATGTCTTATGTTTTAGGGATCCAGCGTTATCCTTGTACCCATCCTTCAACAGACTGCAGATGTGCGCAGCGCCATTGGGCAGCAGCAGCAATCTCAGTTCTGTATCTACTACCTACCAACCATCCTTATCCTTATCCGTCTCCTTGCCATAATAGTTTTTGTCATTGTTTCATAGCCACCTCGATGAAATAGCACCTATGTTTGTGGATGTCGTTGTACGTCAACAAAAATAAAAATATAAAAATACAATATTGCATTTCCAACCTAAGTTTGGCACATGCATTTTTAGAGAGGTACTATTGGGGTTTGTTTTCATCGTTCAACGTCAATAGGTGCCGAGCACTGATTTCATGTGAAGAAATATCATACACCATGAATAACTGCGCTTTGTTAACGGAGTGAGTGGAGACCGCGAAGCGGTTCGAAACGAACGTAGTCTTACAGATGGGCCAAAATCCGTCTTCATCTTGCTTGCTTGATTGATTGAATGCGTGGGTTTCAGGGATAACTCACGTTTTACTGCACTGATTATTCAAAAGTATACACTGATAGTTTGGTCTTGAAATAACACATGGTATAGGCTACGTGAAAATATTTAACACTACTGAAGAAACTCTCACCATCCATAGATAAACAAAAACTGAATATCGGTTGCAGGATAAGCACGAGCTTTGACTTCGAATTCACCTCCGCAGGTGAGAATCAGAAATAAAAATAATAAGTGCAACAGAATGGTGCAGGTAAGTATTGTTTTACTATTGCATCAAACAACAATGCTTATTAGTTGCAGGACACAAATTAAATAACTCGCTCCGTCTGCTTCATGCCATGCATGCCTTACTAGTATAGACAGTAACTTGGCACGTATCACGCGCCGCTGATTGACACATAGTGGATTGTTTCTCTACACATCTGTGTAGAGAACACTGTGTTTTTGGGACTCTTGGTTGCAGAGATATAGGTCCGGTATTGAAACGATATTTTGCAGGTAATCCCACTGCACGTGCACGTGCGCACGTGCAGTGTGACTCAGAGTTTAACCTATGCAACATTGCCAGTGGGGTGATCTTAAACCACACACTAAATTGTATATTACTAGGTCCAGCCGTTTATCAGCTATAGCAGGTTTAAATGTTATACACGTTTTCTGACACCCCTGACGCGGCACGTGTCACGAGCCATGCTGACCCCTCACGTGAGACGAAACATTATAATAACATAATGTCATTGCATGGGGCTATCAGATGGCGAAGACCGCTTGTCAATCGGATGCGAGATTAAAAATATATAAGCTTCTGACCAGTGTTATGGTCTGACCGGGCCGGGTCGGCCGCTGATATGTGGAAAAAATCCGGTATTCAGTGAGGACTCGCTCGCGCTTCGCGCTCACTCGTAAATGCATGCTGCTGCGCATTAGTGATGCTAGTTTCATACAATATTTGACCAATGTCCGACCGTTGTCCAAGACCATCGTCAGCTGTCCGTCTAAAACTGTTCGAAGATCATTTGCTTGTCCATTTTTTTTTAGGCAGAAACAAAATGTATTATATATATTGTACAATATCCAGGATATCGATCACAATAGCTGTTTTCACGAATAATTATTTTGCGCGAAATGTTTTAAAACATTTTACAATGTTTTAATTTGTTTTAGAAGTAGCCGTTTTCACGATGGACTAATTTGCACACAAAAAAACTCTCGCCCTACGGGACCGTAGGGCGAGGATTAAAACATTTCTCACCAATTAATGCATCGTGAAAACGGCTAATGTATGCTTAACCCTATTCCCTGCGGGCGGCCAGAATTACGTTAACCTGCGGAGGGGCAGATTCCGCCCCCCCCCCAGAGATCTCGAGAACCGCTCGGCCAATTTCGATGGGACGAACACCATTCGATTCGTCGTGACAAAATGGAGTACTGTATGTATTGTATGTATGTATTTTACATTCATGAGCATCCACGTGGCGTGGCGATACCACTCGCGTCTTGTGTAGGTTGGCAGCATGACAGCAAGTTCACAAATACACCATCGACACGGCACATTCATACTGGGCTCACAGGCACTCAAGACTCGTCACGTTCGGAATATCGCGTTGGTGGACGGACCAATGACAGGCATACACGAACTACGCGGCGAACTGAGGGAGAGTCAACATATACCACGCTCAGAATTCTCTGAACAAGTCTGGCTTTGAGGCACGAGCAAAACTTGGTGGGGCAGCTGCACAAGCTCGGGGGGAGGGTGTTCAGTAACGTCGGCAGGCACGATATGCAAAACGACGCTTCCGGTTTCTAATCGGGACCGAGGGAAGATTGGAAAAGTGGTCCTGACGGTAGATCTCGCTCTGGCATCGGAATTTGATGTAAACATGGATGCAGAACCTCGGTTCTCCACGCTGTATGGCTTGTGGCGGTGACCAGGGTTTGGAGTCAGCCATGGTTTTGGGAGTCATCCAGCGGAGTTGGTCACGGAGAATTCAGAGACGTGGTCGAATTTGCGGCGGCCGAAGATAACTCTAGCTGAGAAATTAAGAATTTTCTGAATCCGATCAAAAAGTTTCTTTTGAGAATCGCTTGCAATATACTGTGGAGCACAGTATTGGACGCGCGACATGACGAAATGTATTACCAAAATTTTGATGACTACAGTCGGAATGTAATGACGAAGTTTGGGAAGAGACCCGATTAGTAGGCCCGTAAGCGGCGGCTGAGGTCCGATACGTGATTTCGTTCCATGGATCAGAGTGCAAAAAATCTTCTTTTTGGAACCCCGAAGGGATATGTGTTGATAGAGAGGAGGTGTATCGGCGTAGATGACACACAGAGTATGAAGAGAGTCTGGAGAGGAGCATGATCAGAGTTAGTTATTCATCTGAGATAGTTTTGCGGACCGGTTACGTGCAATTAAGAGATACAGATCGATGTGTCATTGGATGAGAGCATTATATGCCTTGTATATATATATACTGTATATATATACAGAAGCGAGCATCGGGGATAAAAAATGGGGAGAAATTTGTGATGAAAAATGAGGGATGTGCGTTTCCCTTAGTGTTGGACGTGGGAACGTCACATGTTGGGCTTTGTTGGCGTGTAATATTTGTTAAAATGTGCACATTGTTGCATCAGGGCGATTCAGAGTAAAAGCCGTGGGGGCAAGCATGTGCGGGAACGCCTTTTACCAATGTCTGCTTATTGAAAGTTGGGCCTAAATTGAACGAAGAATATCTGCTGCCCAATTGTAATTGTGTACCTGAGTGTGCCTCCTCGCCCCAAAATATGTATAATCCAATTATGTAATGATGTAAAAGCATCGACTTAGTTGGTGTCTGACCTTTTATTCCACCGCAAACCTAGAAGGAAGTATGGCGCAGCACACCCGATTCGAACGACCTCCCAAAAGCATACCCTGTTAGCCGCCTCTGCTGCTGCTGACTGTTTTCAAAATTTAACAAAACACGCGGTCATGTCCATATTTAGGAAAAGTTTCAAGACGATAGACGTAACGGTTCAGAAGCGGCGGGCGAAAAACTACCGGGGGGACAGAATCTGCCCCCCGCAGGGAATAGGGTTAACTATGGGCATTTGTGTCAAATAACGCTACAGTTAGTCTAACGAATAGCCACAATTATCATATATCCAGGTGTATACATGATAATATTAATTATTGATAACAAGTAGCTAAGATATTTTCACAAGTCATCCTTGCGCATTGGATGTCCGAAAATGTCGAAAGAAATATGCTTACGTCCGTCCACAAAAAAACGAATCTGTTTTCGGAGTAGCCCGGCCACATCAATCATTTCCTTAGTACAAGCTGTTTATATGTTCTTCTAGGAAATGTGTACATTTTGCGCCATTTCCTGTGGTCTGAGAGAGGGAAAAATTACTTATTCTGCTCTCCCGTAAATTCTTCACTGCCTGGTAGACATTTTATAATACCAAGGTTACGAGTTCATTGATATAAATATGTGCACAGCTACTCGAAAGCTCCAAAGGCAGGGCGATAGACAATGCATTGGCGTCGAAGCTTGTAAGACTATATTCATCAATCCTTGAATACTGAACAGTGCTGTGATATTAACGAAGCGTAATTGAGCTCCTTTGCCATCCGTGGGGGCGTGAATATGCCGGGGCATACTTCTGAAACTATCTTTATGTAGGCGACGCAGCGAACGGTATATCTGGAACTCTATCTGGAACTCTATCTGGAACTATATCTGGAACTCTATCTGAAACTCTATCTGGAACTCTATCTGGAACGCTATCTGGAACTCTATCTGGAACTATATATGAAACTCTATCTGGAACTATATCTGGAACTCTATCTGAAACTCTATCTGGAACTCTATCTGGAACTCTATCTGGAACGCTATCTGGAACTCTATCTGGAACTATATCTGGAACTCTATCTGGAACTATATATGGAACTCTATCTGGAACTCTATCTGGAACTCTATCTGGAATTCTATCTGGAACTCTATCTGGAACTCTATCTGTAACTCTATATGGAACTCTATATCTGGAACTTTTTATCTGGAACTCTATCAGGAACTCTATCTGGAACTCTATCTGGAACTCTATCTGGAACTCTATCTGGAACTCTATCTGGAACTCTATCTGGAATTCTATCTGGAACTCTATCTGGAACTCTATCTGAAAGGGTATTGCAACAACATCTTTCTCCGTCGG
>VOPJ01009492.1:0-10511 GCA_014673585.1 Semibalanus balanoides
GATGTCGCTGCTATCATCGTATAATTGTAATAGATGTCGCCACTATCGCTTCCATTTCCACCGTCAAGGCGTCTGATAGGACTTGCTGAGCCCAAAAATGAATCTGTTTGATCCAGGGGCGGTTACAGGGGGCGGCGGTGGCCACCGCCACGCCCCACGCCCCCCCCCCCTGTGTCCGCCGTGCAGGACGCTTCCTGCGCGAGACCAGTTTCCGTGCCGAAAGCGCTGAAATAGGCCTGCTTACGGGGTTAAATATCCGACGTTTGCTGCACGGTCAGATGCCGCCCTCATATCAGGTGCCGCCCCTTAGCAATGTGTTTGTTGCCCCCTAGCCATATGCCGCCCTATGGCCAGACCGTGACGGCGCCCCTCCGGTCAGTGGGCCCCGGTTAATGACGGCGCCTCTCTCGCCAGTGACGCCCTTCGGCTAATGACGATGCCCTTCTGGCCAGTGACGGCGGCCCTCTGGCCAATGACGGCGACCCGCTGGCCAATGACGGCGCCCTCTGGCTAGTGACGGAGCCCCTCTGACCAGTGACGGCGCCTCTCTGGCTAGTGACGACGCCCCTCGTGACGGAACCCGTCCGGAAAATGACAGCGCTCCTCCGGGCAGTGACTGCGCCCATCCAGCCAATGATGGCGCCCCTCCGGCCAGTAACAGTGCCCCTCTGGCCAGTGACGTCGTCCCTCTGGCCAGTGACTGCATCCCTCTGGCCAGTGACAGCGCCCCCTTCGGCTAGTGAAGGTGCCTATCTGACAAGTGATGGCACTCCTCCTGCCAGTGATGGCACTCTTGCGGCCAGTGATGGCATCCCTGTGATCAATGATGATGCCCCTTCGTCAAGAGAGGACACCCCTCGGCCAATGACGGCGCCCCTCCAGCCAGTGACCACCGGAGGTTCAGAGGCCTCTCAAGGTCATCGACAATCGCCTCTCAGACCAGCCTGGGTCCGTTCAAGAGTCAGGCATGGCATGGGTTCTGTCAGGCCTGGACATATCTAAAGGGGCCTTAACCCTCGCCAGTGTAGGGGTGGATGCCACCCCCTCTGTTTTTCCAGAATGAACTTGCCTAAATATCAACTGATCGCGATGAAACTTTCAGTACCCTACTATGGCATCAATTTGACACATTTACTCTGAAAAATTGCTAACTAACCAATATTGACCCATGAACTTTTGAACCTGTTTCTCAAGGTCTGTGTTGGCAAAAACTGGTGTCCGTAGTAAAGGATCCTTGAAGTTCTTGGCGTTGTTGCTTTAGCAGGAGATTACGAATCTCGATTGACTTTTAGAGGTCAACAGAGATCACTGACCTCCGTTGACCTCAGATGCCTATTTTCGTCTTCTGTCTGTTTCTAGTGCATTTTAGTACGCTGATTTCAATTATGGGATCCATATAACATGATGATATGTTCCACTGGGGACATGCGCTGCCAAAGGTCAACCAAGGTCACTGACCTCAGATGACCTGACATGACCTTTTTAGCTTGGCAGTTTTAAGGTCATTTTTTATGCTGGTTTCAAATTTGGCGTCTATTTAGCATTATAAGATGTTCTTTTAAGAGTTTAGCTCGATAAGTTCTAATTATTCACACATTCAAGATTTGATAACATTTTGTGAGCTAGGTCAACTCACTTGCAACATTTTGCAAGTGAGTGACCTAGCTGTGACAGGCCAATGACGGCTAAGCATATCTCTGATCGCCTTCGAATATACGTGCTACTGACGGACGGCATACTTACATTTGAGAGTACTTTAAGAATAATTAATTGTATATTTTTTTAATAAATATGTATTTTTAGAAAATACGAACTTTTAATGAGTAAGCTCACTAGGCATAGGCAAATTTGCATTTCTTGCAATATTTGCGTTGTTATTAACAAACGTTTGGACTCCTGAAGGCCCATGACGACGAAAATGCAGCATCATCGGAAAACAACTCCAAGAACCGACCCTCATGTTTGAAGATAAGGCGCCTCAATTTTCCGGAAAACGCGCCCTGTTCCCGGAAAAATGCGCCCCCTGTTCCCCGAAAAATGCGCCCCCATGCCCTGCCGCCCCTTAAAAAACACTGGATCCGCCACTGGCGATCACTCATTCAAAAATATTATATCATTCTGAAATTTGGTATGGTAGTTGTTTGCTCATAGTTTTCTGACATTGTTTTCAATATATTTAAAAGTTTTGATTTTGTAGTCATTTTTCAAAACAAATACCTACGTTTTTTGCAATAAATATACAAAACAACCATTTCAAGAATTTGAGATAGACGTTTTGTAGCACTTATTATTAACAATCTTTATCTGCTCTTGGGTTGCATTTTTCGTATTGTATTGCACGGTCTGTTTAAGTTAAGCTTATTAATGTGTAAACATCGTGTGTAGTGACATCACTAAATTCGCTTTATCTAAAAAAAATATCAACAAAATTGCTTCATTTTCCCACAGAAGACGTGAATTTGATGTAGAATAAGGTGCCCGAACTTTCACGTCGATAGCTCTAATCTTGAGTTATGACGAAACAACGTTAGGGGGCGTTAAACGCCCACCGGTCAATGCCGGGTTAATGTGCACACCAACGCCACCTATAACATATTTGCTGAAAGCACCTCGCTTGCTTCGCCACCTGGTATGCTTGACTTAAAGGGACTTTGTCTGTTTTATACAAAATTGTATATGCTTAAGAGCAATCGGATTAGATTAATAATATAAAGTCCGTTTTTGTTAAATTTGTTCCCAGTCACCGTTTTGATTTGTTAAAGTTGTGTGTGGACAAGTTCGAAGATCAGCTTTCTTCCAGCCAATGATCTTGACGAGTCCCCTCACCACTACGTACCAAAATCAATTAATTGCAGCGTTGTGCAACAATTGTAAATGGTGATATATTTTGCTTAAGCATTCTGTCGAAATTTGTAATGTCAGAAGACATTTCATGTCTTATTGCGCCTGATTGAAGCCCGATGATTGGCACAAAGTAAATATAAATGTCTAAGAAAAATATGTATTCAGAAGGAATTTGACTTTTCCTGGGGGATTTTAAGTTCCCACCTTGGATGAGGTTTTCCGACCGAGTTTTTTGCATCGAATTATCCTACATGTCACCATTATGGTTTGCCTCATGGTGACTGGCGAACTGCCGAGTTGAATATAACTACTGAACTAGTATTTAGTCAACAACAAAACTGTGTATTGAACAACCGTTCAACTTGGCAGTGATTTAGGTACTCCCTGCAACAGGCATCTCACCTGCCGTAAACAACGCAAGAGGTAGAGACAGATCCTCCAAGGCTAGCTAGCATGGAAATGTCTCAACTGCGCTGAATATGGTGCTCAATTGCTGACATATAGCTAGTGGTGAGTGGAAATTGCACCAACAGTTCTTAGATTCTGAGAAAAATATCTGCTCTACTTGGGTAAGCCTTTGATAATGATATAAAATCATAAATAGTCCCTAAAAAACTTATTTAGGCCTGCTTTTGCGATAACATCCGTGAGAGGCAGGGTCCCTTTAATTAAGCCAATTCCGTACATGTAATTAAATTTCCGTTTAGCAGATAGAGGTACTATTGGTCATACATTTTGTTGTGTTATTTGTATATACAAAGACAATATTTTAACTTGTAGGAGAACTTAATGTTGGGAAATGTAGGTTTCACATTATTACACACTAAAATGTTGTCATGCGATATGCAAAAGGAATTTCTTAGGCAACATTTTATGATAATGTGTCAAAGCTATGTTACATTTCAAATTCGAATGCCTTTTAAGGTGAAAAACTCGGTGCGCCGAGACTGAAAGACAAA
This sequence comes from Semibalanus balanoides, assembly GCA_014673585.1. Lineage (NCBI taxonomy): Eukaryota > Metazoa > Arthropoda > Thecostraca > Balanomorpha > Balanidae > Semibalanus > Semibalanus balanoides. Next base: position 3,804 of record VOPJ01009492.1, read on the forward strand.
CAGACTGACGGATAATGGTTTGTATAGTAATTTAGATACCGGGACTGGTTTATGATTTGACTCTGAGTTGAATTGATTGGAAACGTTCAATCAAAGTTCATTGAAGAAAAAAAAATGTGATTCACAATCATGTCTTTTCATACATGAATTGCATTGGAATTAAATCAAAAACTGTATAGAAAAAGCTGATGAATCGAAAAAAAGTGTGTCAATGTTGTTTCAATGTTGAATCAAACGTGAATGAATAATAATTTGTTTTGTGATTCCTTGCACGGAAATAATAGTTTTTCAAATTTGTTATCCCCAAATCAACGGTGATTATTCAATAATGCTCCCAAACGAGTCATGATGGAAGAATTCCTAAAAATTGATTCAAAACCAGTCTTGTTAGGACACTAATGAATTATAGTGTAAAATGTTATGTGACTGTTTTAAGCTGGAATCGCTTGTAAAGATTTGTTACTCTTTCTAATATTAAGCTGATAAAGTGACTCGGCGGCCGATCCTATAAACCCTCGCCTGGGTTGACGGGATTAATTACTGCCGTGTCCGGGTGCGGGGGGGGGGTACGACCCCCGCCCGCTTGGGCGTTTCGCCCCTTAATTGAGTTAGAGCTCCGATTAAAAAATGAAACGTGCTGCTTGTGGCGAGAGGAAACCATTGGCCCAAAACTTAAGGTCCTGGGTCAATTAAAGTGACCTTGAGGTTCAGGTCAATGACAAAAATTGGTCCCAAATAATAAATGTTCTAAAAATCGAATACTGATCGAGTAGTCAAATATGGTTGAAGGCAGTATTTAGTATGCATAATATATGCCAAATTTGAAATCAGCGTCAAAAAATTGACCTAATAACAGACAAATTATAAAAAAAAGGTCTGTCAGGGTCATCTGAGCGTCAGCTAACCGTTCCTCAGTTGACCTGTGGAAAGCGTGTGACCCCAGTGGATTATATAATTATGTAAAATGGATCCCTTATTTGAAACCCAAGCGTTCACAAAACTGTCCTAGAAACGGCCAAAAGCAAAAAAGTCATCTGAGGTCATCAGAGTCAGGTATCTCGGTGGACCTTAGAAAAGGTCAGTCGAGTCACAATATCAGGCGGAAAGACACAAACTGTCACTAGAAACACCTATGGCATATGCTTTTGAACCAAACAAACAATCGCGGAAACTGCACAATGCACATGTAACAATGACGATGCCTACGGGACGCCAGTTGCGCCTGACATGACCTTGATAAACAGGTCATAGGTCTGAGGTCATGAAAAGTTGTTCGGTTCAAAATTTGCAGAGTATGTGTTCAAATTGTAGCAGGTTACTGAAAGTTCAGGCGATGATGATTGATAAAATAACATGAGTTATTTTTGGAAATAACCGAGGGTGGCAACACGCTCCCACCCACCCGGGCGAGGGTTTTAGCGAACGGCGCGAGCCTTTCGCTCAACTACAGGGGAAAAGCTGCGTTATAAAGAAGGCCCGACCGTAGCCATTCTGGCCAATAGGAGTATTAATTGCAAAAGCTTTGTCCAGTGGAATAAGCGCTAAATTTGATCTAGTATTATCTTCAGTAAATCATAGCTTAATACGATGGTAATCATCTTGTCTTGGTATTTACATTTACTTCCTAGGGTAGCGAAACGTAAGCCAGATTTGTGATTTATGTATCAACGCATACGAAATAGTTTCTCAGGTGGAAACCTTGCCTTTAAACAGGTTTAGATACCTGAAACATTTTGTCATGTACCACGTATCCTTAAAAACGAAAATATTACCATACTGTCTCTAACCATCTTTGATAACATCCTGTATGCCTGCGCAGTCAGCAACAGCTTCAAACTTTTTTGGGTTTAAAAACACCTCTTTGAAACAAAACGTGACCTTTAAACACCTGCTAGTCTACGGCTCATCTAATGTCCCGTAAGACGTGCATCTTAATCACCCACCAGGTGAGTACGTCAGCCTCGTGTTGGATTTTACTCACTAAGTAGGTTGATCTCGATAAAAACACGACCGGTCTGTAGATAATGTATCTCATTACGTGACGGCTATCAAAATCGGCATGGCGAACAGGTTGCAGGATACGGTTCTTGGTTTGCAGTTTTGGGCACGTTAGGACTATAATGCTACTTACGGCTGACGTAACTTCAGCTTAGGTGACTTTCGGACAAGTGCCTGGATCACGGGATCGGGATCCAGCTGAGATTCCGATCTCCCTGTTCTGTGTCCTGGATAATCTGTATGGATACTGGATCGCGCTTCACAATAAGCCGAGGTATCCACAAAGATCCCAGATCCTGGAAGTATATTTTATGCCGAGGATTCACTGGGATCCCAGATCAAACTTCGAGATCCAGGCAGTGGCGGATCCAGGGGGCGTAGGAGCGGAGGCCCCCTGCTTAAAAAACGGCGCCCTAGGGCATTCCGGCGCCGAAGTCGCCGGGATGCCCGGGGGTGCCATTGCGCCGTTTTTGCAACGGATTTGCCGGCGCCGAAGGCACCGTAGCGTTTTCGGGAGGCCGCCAGGGCACCCCTGTGTCTACCAACAGCATTGTAGCCATGGGCGTCGCCACCACTACAGACAGTACGGACAGTAGCCGTACAAGTTGACGAACCTCCAAAAACTTGTACGGACTGTCCGTACAAGTTTGCGGAACCATTTGATGCAGAATTAGAGATATAGATACATCGAAATGTTAATGTTCTAATGGACCAGTTGCAGGTTACCAAGCCCACTGTTTTTATGTATTTGATTGAACTCAAATTAATTTAAAATATTTAATAGATTGTCAATATAATATAAATTCCTCTGAATTATCAGGATTTAAAATCATAACGTATATTTACGCAATTTACAATTCTGCTCTCTGATTGGTCGTGATGTACATAAGCAATAGCTCAGACGCAATGATACCTGAGGTAGTTTTTAGCAGTTCGGTTGACACATTGAATTTGTAAAATAGAGGTTTAACGAAAAATTCAGCATCACTTTAATCGCGTGGAAATCAAAGGACGTGATATGGCGGATTCAAGCAGATGTCGCTCATTTGAAAGCATGCAACTTTACTGAAACAAACATAAAATTAAAATTGTGGAATTCTACCTTGTGACCAAATCATTCATCTTAACGGCAGCTCAAAGGCATTTTAACGGATTGCTACAGCCAAACGGATCCTAAGGATGATCTAGATCTCTTTCCTCTGGACCCGACAGAAGCTATTTCAAAACAGCATTGAGGGCACGGTCGCATTTTGCAAGTTGTTTCTGGGGCAGTGTTTCAGTGAGGGCAGCATCTGGATTTGAGCCCACTTAACAGCTTCCTGTGGAGGTAACTAAACGAGTTATTAGGCGTTTAAGAAAAATCTCCAGACCAGGAAAGCCAAACTAAAGACAGCCGTGGGTAACTGCCAGTTGCGCGCACCATCCCCGCCTGGCAGCGTACCCGTAAGCAGTTTGGTGGAGTTGAGGTGGAGAGGCAGGGCTGTGCTCAGCTCGAACGGCAGCCTATCTCGAACATGTGTTCTAAGCGATATTAAATGACGCTTTGCTGTTTTGAAAATACACAGCATAAACCCCATGAAATTTCTTGAAGTAGTTTGGTGGGAACGCAGAGTCATAGGAAAGCGTTTAATCATTGATATTTGTCACGAGAAATTTGGGAAATAACATGCTTTTCAATAGGCATGCCGCAATATTTATTGCTAAATGACGTCACTACAACAAGTGCTTTAAAAAATAATAACTTTTACATTCAAATATCTCTCGGATACTGATTTGTATTTGCAAAATTATGTGATATCACGTTGATCAGCACATTTTTCTTCTTATTTTGCACATATTCACCAAACAACCTGCAACTAGTCCATTATCTTCAGATTACTATTTTTGACGAATCGTGACGAATTTCCTCTTTTAATAGAACTTACAGCTAAAAAACGAACTTGAATGCACAAATTACCAGTTTGAATGAAACGTTTCCTGTCTGAAGTTCGAAATAAAAGTATGTGTGAAAATGGCAAAAGGCGTTGACGAGCCTCTGATTGCAAGAGGCCTTGCATTACTAACACGTTTAGCTGTTAAGTGGGTGGTGCTTGATATGAAAGCGGGTACTGCAAGTTTGAGGACGATATTGACGGTGCCGGTATAGTTTACGATATTTATTTATTTATTTATTTATTTATTTGCGTATCTTTGTGGGCTCCAACAAGTTCACTTTTACCACCACAGTGTCATACAAGATGCATACAGTGCCGCTGAAACAGCGTTTGTCTACGTGATTACAAAACTAGAATAGCTTACAATAATGAAAATGATGTTGGAAAAAAAAAAAAAAAACGCAATCGTCCGGTTTTCAATAGTTTTCACACTAGTGACACCCACTGGGTCGCAATTTAAATCGCCTCATTCATCGCCCGGACAACAGACCCGCTTTCACGGCCCTCTTAAAGGCACAGGCACTGTGATCACGCCGAGCATCGTTACCGAGGTTGTTCCACGCGCGTACAGCTCTGACCGGTATAGTTTTCTTTGTCATTTCAAGATCGCACCTCTTTGTTTGCAGCATGCCTGCTTCACCATGTCTCGTGGCGCGCCCCGATATCTCACTTCGGTAGGAGAGAAGCTTCTTTAAATTTTGTGCACCGTTTACCTGGTATAATACTTTGTGCAACAACATGCAGTCTCTGAGCTCAATGGTCGCCTCAAACGTCAACCAGCCTAGCTGGTGCGCGCCTCAGAGACGTNAGCCTAGCTGGTGGCGGGCCTCAGAGACGTGGTCAGAGCGGCGCTTTCCCGTCATAATCCGTATTGCGAAGTTAAGTGCCTTTTCAATTCGGATATACAGATATACAGACCAAAGGTCTACTATGCAGGTCAGCGAGGCCCCTGACCAGACCGAAAGGGCCCCTGGGTGGGTCAAGAAGGCCCCTAAAAATACCGAACGGGCCCTAAGCCAGCACGGAGTGGCCCAGAGCAGGTTGAAGGGCCTCTGTGTAGATCAGAAGGGCCCATGACCTTTTTTCAGGGGCCCTTCTTACCCTGGGCGGGTAAGAAGGGCCCCTGCACATGCCAAATGGGGTTTGGGACAATCTAGTAAGGTATCAATGTTTTGGGTACATAAAAACAAATATAATTTTTCATCATGTAAATTTAAACAAATTGTAATGCAAATTCGAAATGAGCTCAGAAATGATTAAAAACAAAAACAATTAAGCTCATGTCCTTGTAGTTATAACGTCAAGAAAACACACCAAAATTATGACCGAAAATGGCGCTGATGCGACATCTTCCACGCGGCGGTAAAAACGTTATGCACGGGGCAATGCTTTGGCGCATCGCCGGACCGAAGGTTGTTGTTTTTTCTGTTGCCCGCCAACTCCGCCCGCAAACGAATAAAAAATGCTCGCAAACGCCGCCCGCGAACGCCAATCGCAAACGCCGCCGCCCGCAAACGCCACCTGCAAACGCCGCCCGCAAACGCTGCCCGCAAACGCCAAATACCGCCAATGCCGCCCGTTAACACCTCCCGCGAACGCCACCCGCGAACGCCGCCCACAAACGCCGCCCGCAAACGCCGTCCGCAAACGCCGCCCGCAAACGCCGCCCGCAAACCCCGCCCGCAAACGCCGCCCGCAAACACCGCCCATAAATGCCGCCCGCAAACGCCGCCCGCAAACTCCGCCCGCAAACGCCGCCCGCAAACACCAAATACCGCCAACACCGACCACAAACTCCGTCCACAAACGCCGCTCGCAAACGCCACCCGCAAACACCGCCTGCAAACTCCACCCGTGAACGCCGCCCGCAAACGCTTCCCGCAGACGCCGCACGCAAAAAAGTGTGTTTCCTGACAGTTTCCTGACTGGGATTCGAACCCAGGACCTTTTTATGAGTGAGTGATATGAACCAAACACAATCGCTCTTGATTATAGTTGGCACTGTTACAGAAAACGTAGACAAAAACATGAAAATGCATGTATACTAACATATTCCTGACTGGGATTCGATCCCAGGACCCTTGCGTGAGTTAATGGTTAATGGTAACACCTAAACACAGTATGACGTTTTCATAGCTGAATCTGGCACATGAAACGCAAATACAAAACATGAAAAGCGAATTCCTGTCAGTTTCCTGACTGATATTCGAACCGACGACCCTTGTATGAGTGTATCAATATCGATTGCAATCAATAGCCCGTCATCCACATAGTATGTGTGCACGGTTTGGCGCCATTAGTGAAAAAAGATTCATCAATCATCTATGCCCTTCCGGTGAATATCGATAATTGTATCGGTATAGATAACGATATCGATTCCAACCGATAGTCCGTTATCGACATAGCATGGTTGCATAGTTTTATATCGGCATTGTCAAGCAGCATTGAGATGATGACGCTAAAGTAAAATATATAAAATCATGATATCCATGTTCCTTGACGGAGATCCGAACCCAGTTACCCAGGACCCTTATATGAGTTTAATTCCAGCACGTGCGCGTCTGGTCCTGTCCCACTGACCCTTGTAGTGCTCCTGATACACATTTCGGCGGACTGCAATGCACCATTGTCACTACAGGGCTGCCCAAGTTGCCCAGTGTCGTAAAATTTGGGATGCAGGGGCAACTTCAAGGTCACGTGGCGCGTTAATTCGATTTATCCCAGGGTAGGGGCCACCACCAGCATGTGGGTATCCACCAATAGCTGCCATTCAGCA
>VOPJ01009493.1:8355-19709 GCA_014673585.1 Semibalanus balanoides
AAACAGCGGCACGCGCGTACTGGTACGAGGTGGGGTTCGGTGAGTGGGGAGGGGACAGATCAACAATTTGTACGCGAGCCTGGAACGTTCAGGCCAGCGCTGAACGCTACGCATACGTACAGAACGTTGTTTATAAAAATGTTTTATAGAATATTTAAATATCAAAATCACTATGCATAGCATTACATGACAAAGTTCATTCTTGCAATAAAAAGAATGAAGTACTGAAACAGTATGGTTTTGTCCAGCACTTAGTCTTACACTTTCCCCAAGTTTTACGTTATCTGTGCGTCATAATCATACGTCATACTCAGCCAAAATCAGCCAATCAGCGATTGCAGTTACCGGGTAAACCCGGTCCCGACTTTAGGGACTGAATATTAAATAATTAAAAGAGGTTTCATTGAAAATGTGAAAGCGTCACAAGTCATTTTCGAGTATGCGCCACAACTTGGCTATCTCAACTCAAAACCCTATTGTTAAAGGTGAAAACTATCCCTTTTAAAGCAAGTACTGTTGATGTTTTTCAAAGCGTGAAATGTATTTTTCCGCATCTCAACAGTACTTGGTCAACAGTTAACCCCATGTATACGACACGATCCCTCACTAATCGATGACGTTGCGCTGCTCTCAGCCAGCTGATTTCGCTTACTTTGAGAAAAAAAATATGAATATCACCAAAATAATGACATTTTAATTTGCTTTTTCCGCGTAAATATAGTTTTTTTTTACTTACTAGTAATATGATACTTAATTTATTGCTTCTCTTCATCATTTCTAAACCTTTTCTCTTTTTTTTCAAGGTGAACCCTTTAAAGGTTGTGTAGTGAAGGATTGTATCGTCGGAACTTTTTCAAAAATATTTTGAAATGTTTAAAACGTTTCGCACAATAATCCTTCGTGAAAACGGCTATTATTAGTAACTAAAGTGAAATCTGCTGTCTCTGACAGCGACCTTTGTTTGCCAACATAATGTGATGGTCAATGTAATGGTATTTGCTGGTGAAAACCGCTTGCAGCTTTATTGCCTTGTGAAAGCCCGCTGTCTGCGGAAACCATAATCACAACAATGTATTGATATTGTTAGCCCATCTGATTTGAAAACTTGTTGGTTGTCTCCCGACAATATGATTATTACCTAGTGGACAATTTGGTTGCATACGTGTTAAAGGGACACTGCCACCTTAACATTATATTTGAGTTGAGATAGCCATTATTGCGTGCTTTGGCATTGCACATTATGCATGGTATAAGTTACAACAACCACTGAGGTCGAATCACAGAGAAATTCGAGATTGATTTTGACATCTGTAACATTCCCAGTCCCCAATGTATTTGAATTGGTGGCCCTGTTCCGATGTCGTCGTCTCTTCTTTACTAAATGTTGATTACAGTCGCCTTGTTTTACGTTTGGCAATACATTAGCCATACACTAGTCATACATATGGCAGCGTGAAGGTTTTCTTTTTTTCCAAAAAATCCTTCATATGACGTCATCAGCCCAAATATTAAAACGCATTTTTCATGAAATTGAACAATGTTTGTGAGAAATTAATGTCATAATCGTGTTCGGCAGCAGTTACTTCATATTTTGCACCACACTGAAAACACTTCTTGAGACCTGTTCTGGGCAGGTTTCGATAAGAGTTCATATCAGGGGTTTAGATGACCCAAGCAAGAACGTGTTCATGTTTCGAGGCACGCATTGGAGACTCATCAGCAGATGACCAGTAAAACATCTTTGGATCTCGGAGACCAATTTTGATGACGAAAAGAGCAATGACTGGCTTGCTGCGGCTCTCCAAAGTTATCGCGATGTTAGCCACTAGAGGTTGCCCACTACAGGCTTGTGGCCCACCCGACCATTACCCGGCAAGCCCCCTTGGCTTCAACCACCCAACACCCCACAAGAGCAATAGCATAGTAGGCTGCCAGCTACCCGAAGTACCAAACATTTTGATATCATTCTGTCTGCCATTTAATAACTCAATTGTTCAATGCTGAGACTGCTTTGTGTTGATCTCTATTCCTCCTATCTAAGTGCCATATATTGTATAAGCCATCCCCAATGCCCATCAGAATCCCTGCTTTTTCCAATTCATGAAAATATTCTCTACCGCCAACTACCTACTTCATCCAAATGATCGCTTGTGCTACTCGCTACTACCCACGTCACCAATACCATGGGGGTAGAAACTACCCACATCTGGTAGGGCATAAAAGTGGCACCTCTAGTAGCCACTATTTGAAGATTGACACTCGGAAGCAGAACACGTACATCCGTACTTGTAGTTGAGGTGCTGCTAAACAGATGGCGCTTTCAAGAGACGATCTGCTTTTCGCATTGTTTTACCCAAAACAGACATACCTTAACATGTAGGATGATAGTTTGAAGTGGGATTGAGGTGGTTGCAAAGCAAGCGGATAGTTGTCAAGAGATCTGCAAAATGCAAATTTGTAGATATAATCTTAGGCTAAAGTGTTTAAACTCCCTCAGATATCTCAAGCCAGAAGACTACATATTTCGAAAAATCTGGAAAATTTAACATCAGCCTGAGACAAGGGTATGCTCAGCGACGATTGACAATTGGCTGTCGTCATTGAGCTACCATTGTATTTGTCTGAAATGGACTATTATTAACATATCGTCCACGGAAAACAACATATCGTCCACGGAAAACGAATGCCGTGAATGGTGACGTGTTAATATGAGGTCTTGTCCGTAATTGTTTCTATTACGGTTAAGGTTTCGGCCTGCGGGAATGGTGGGAATAATGTTCCACGTGTCCAGCTAATATTCAGGAATCGGTAAAGGAGTTTGCGGTCGTATTTTATACGTTGGTTAGGCATTTAATTGATTCTAATTATGAGTCTCTTGATACTAAAACAGTGTCTCTAACTTTCACTGAAAGACTTTCGGAAGGGTTCTCTGAGAATATTCGGGTTTCTCTGGTGATCACCCCCGATCATTTGGTTCTCAGAAGAGAAGGTCCAGAAATGTGGTCGAGCGAGCGCCAGCGAGACTCTCGAAGACCAGTCAAAGTTCTCAATGTTTTTCAGTGCACAAACGGCGTATATTTGAGACCTTTTTGGAAGGTGGCAGTGTCCTTTAATGCGAACCGCTTTCAGCAACGCATATATTTTTATGGACATTAAATTGCGTTGAAGGGCTCTTTAAAAACGAGCTTATGCTCCAAAGCTATTCGACCGATCTGGATAATTTCTTCACCATTTGATCCGGCGTGGTCCAACATATTGTCGATCTGAGTTTCATTCATTTTGGTTTAGTTTAAGTGGACCAAATTAGAAAAGAAAAATATATGTTTTTAGCAAAATTTGGTCTATTTAAATTGTAACAAAACGGATAAAACTCAGCACGACACCCCTTTGTACAACGCCAGATCAAATGGTGAAGAAATTAAACAGATCGGTTCCATAGTTTCGGAGCATGGGCTCGTCTTTGGACGCAATTGAATGTCCAGAAAGATATATGCAGCAGAAACGTGGCTTAGGTCCAGAGTAACATAGCTTAAGTTAAGTTCGGTCCAGTGACACCTGTGTGTCTTCAGCCGAGGTTCTTGACTAGCGAAAATCCTCTGTCTACCGTCACCATAATCACATATAAATATATATATATATATATATATATTATATTATATATAATATATATATATATATATAATATATATATCGTCTATATAATAATAAGTATATCTATATATATATATATTGATTAATAAGGAATGAGACTTATTCAAATATAAAAAGGTTTTGCTATCTTAGAAAGTTCAATCTCATGCATCTATATTAATGCATCTTTCATTATGAACTCTCAACAATATCAATATATATATATATATAAATATATATAATTATATATATATATAAATATATATAATATATTTATGACTAAAATATTTATAACCCATTTTGTATTGCGGTAAATGTAAAGATTGAAACTGCCTATTGCATTTAGGTGATCCGTTGCAAGACTTTGGTTTTTACTATTCACTTGCAATTTTACATTTGTTTTGAGCTAGATATACTTTTGAGCTTACCCTGTACCCTACCTACCGTCGTAACCCCGACCTCGTTAACCGTACTGTACCCGTACTTCGTATCCACGTACTAGTAACCCTACTCGCTACCGTACCTCGTACCCGTACCTCGTACCCGTACCTCGTCCTGTCCGGGTAGCGATCTATGATAGCCCATTTTAACGGATACATGATCTTGCCGATTAACGCTATTCCCTGCGGGGGCAGATTCTGACCCGGTAGTTTTTCGCTCGCAGCTTCTGAACCGTTAGGTCTATCGTCTTGAAACTTTCGAAATTTTCCTAAATGTGAATGACGCGTGTTCGGTCAATTAAAAAAATGGGCCCAGCAGAGGCAGCTCCAGTGTCATGTTTTTGGAAGGTCGTTACGAATGCGGTTGTGCGGCGCATCTCCCATCGTAGTTTGCGGTGGAATAAAAGCGTCAGAAACTAAGTCACTGCTTTATACATCATACGTAATTGGATTATACACATTTTTGGGCAGAGGCGTACTGAGGTACATGAAATGGGAGGCGATATCCTCCGTCAATTTAGGCCCAACTTCAAATAAGCAAGATTATAAAATGCGTTCCGCACATGGTGCCCCCCACATTGTTTACCTGAATCCGCCTACGCACAATTTGCTACATTTAACAAATTAAAGCAACAAATCCCAAATGTGACGTTCCTACGTCCCAAACACTCAGGAAAAGCACATATTAAAACAAAAACAAAAACCACTGAGTACGCCTATGATTTTCCATTTTTGTACTTGTCCCTTTCACGCATTGAAGAACATGACATTGAAAGCTGAAAAACGTTTTGTTTTTGCATGAGAATCGGTCGAATCACTTGGCCACAATCACCTTTTAAAAGACACCCAAGTGTTTTATATTGTTTTGCCCCCTGGCCTCCATTTTTTAACAAAAAAACAATTGTGGGACCCAAAAATAAATATTTTGTCACGACAAATAGAATGGTGTTCATCCCATCAAAATCGGCCGAGCGGTTCTCGAGATCTCTGGGGGGGGGGGGAGATCCTGCCCCCACGCAGGTTAACGTAATTCTGGCCGCCCGCAGGGAATAGGGTTAATAGCCCCGTTGCAAGTCTTAAGAGCTTATAGTTCTAAGCACTCCAACCCCTTGCCCCCAGACACCCCTATCTACGGCTTATGGCGTTTTTAATATGTACCAAAGTTTTGATGTGTCGTCACTCGTCAGTCATTTCAAGTGCGAATTTGCACAAGAGACGGCCAAAAGGCATCGATCTGTACCCATTTCGCCTGATATGGTCGTTTAGTTCAGCCAGAAATTGTGTGCAAATTACAATTTACATGTATACATTTATTACACGTAATTTACACCAGAGACTATCATGGGTGCCCAAACCCCAAGCCCAACCCAGCCGAAACCCATGAACACCAAGCCCAGACCAGACCGGACCCATTCAAACTTCATAAATTGATACCCATGCCATGCGTGAGCCATTCAGATAAAGGCAGACAATTAATTTTCACAAAAATCTCACAACCATACACCTAGCATGTATGACTTTTTAATATGTAACGCTAATATATTAGGCACCTGTGTGTTTTCGCTGCTGATTTTGTACTTATTGAAACACTTTGCGTCAGGCATTATCATATTGGATCAGGACCTAGGATCAAGACAAGGTTAAAAAATGTTACTGCCCTAATTACTTACCACAGATGATATCTGTTGTCATATAATTGACAAAGTCCAGCATATCTATGTTTAAGTATTCCTATATTCATATACAAAATATTTTACACTGGTTAAAACATCTGTGTCTAAGTCAACGTAAACAATAATACTTAGCGACATTATTCCCAAAATTGCCATAACCCATGGCCCGACTAGTACCCATTGAAAAGTAAAAAAAAGGCATAACCACAACCCAGACATTTGGAAGAATTGAGTGGGCACCCATGGGTGCACCCAGCCCATGATAGTCCCTAATTTACACGCATGTTTGCATAATATTAGTATTATTAGCAATAATATAAGTAGTATTGTTAGTTACATTATTAGTAATATCAATAGTTATATTATTAGTAATTATATTAGTGCTATTATATGTAGTAATAATAATAATGATACAGTACAGAGAACCGACGGTCATCCTCTCTCTTTCATCGCGATTCTTCACCGAGCTATTTGCCCTGCAGAGTGAACGGTAATCATGTCAGCAAATCAGCTTTGTAATACACGTATGTCGTTTATTCCAGGCACTGCACTTCAAGTAGCTGAACCGAACGCCTCCGGCAGCATCGCATGCGACGTTACAGAAGGCTACTTCCAGTGTTCGCCGCTAGAGTGCATTGCCGTCAACCTGACCTGCGACGGCGTACCGCACTGCTCCAATGGCACAGATGAGGCGGTGCCCTTGTGCGGTGAGTGGTAGGAGACGTGGAGACCTGTTTTCATTGTTAAGGGGTAACACAATTGTGATGCTAGTGGGAACTTGTTTTGTTTCAATAAAATAATGTTTTATTTTCAGAGTGCATGAACAAGGAGGATATATTTCTACCCTTTTTCTGACCTCTCCTTGCATACCTTTAATATTTTGTTTTAAAAATTTAATATATTTTTTTACAAAGCTAAAAAAGATGAATTTTCGATCAGGGATCTGTTTGGGATCAAGTTACAGTACAATTTTATCAGTTACAGCATTCTCCTAGTTACAGTTAACAGTACCATTGTTTTGTTACTTCATTCGAAAAAGATCCGTGATTGATTTTTTTTTGTTTGGGTTTTGTAAACAATATATTCAATTTCATAAAGGGTTTTAAGTATGCAAGGATAAATCAGTCAAAAATAGCTATATATAAAACTATTTTGCATTTCATTTTTATTTAATGTATTTTTGTGTTTCATGGTGGTATACCTGCTGCGAGCAAATTCTATTGTATAATGTATTTATACAATTTCCCTTTGGCTGCCAGTTCTGACAATTCACGCACGATAGCACGTTCGCTCGTGTAGCTCAGTCTTGAGAGCGCTGGGCCTTGAATCTTACCCACCCCGGCAATGAGGGTTCGAGTCGCCTCAGCGCCCGCTATTTGCTCCTGGCGGGGATGACCGGCAGCCGGTGGCAGCAGGTCAAGGTCGGTGACCGCAATCAAGGTCTGTGAAGCCAGCGCGCTGGGCGGACCGTCCCCAGTCGTTGGAGGACGTTAAGCTTTCGCTACTTAATTCTGCCGTATACCTGAATCTACCGATCGGGAGGTGGGGTCAGGGCTCGCGCAACAAGCTCTGCTTAGCGTCGGCCTGGTATTGGAAATCCATCCAATCAAAACATTCAGGCTAAATATATAAGTAGTGCTTTCGCTTATAGTGGAAACACTTGCCAATGATGTTGAATTGCGGCAAATGGTGGAATAAGCCGGGATGTGAGTCCGCAGAGATGACAACACTTTTCAGTCAAACCATGGAGATAATTATCAATATTTGTCATCTATGGTCAAACTATGCAGTTATCAGCATGCCTTAGTCGATTACTTCAATGTGACGCCCATTGGCTTAAATATTATATTAAAGAACCGATTAGAAAGAAGGACTCGTTTTCCTCAGTCTTTTTCCGCTTTCGACGTAAATGTCTACAAGGTTGAGAGGAAATGGGACGGGTCTGGTGGTTTTGCCACGATAAGGTGGAGGGATTATCGTGTCTCCTGAGTGGAAGTAAGGTGGCGCTGGAAGCGGAACTTCTTACCGCAGGCAATGGGACTGTGGGTGGCCCCACTATTGTCAGGTCGTCGACAACTTTTTTTTCGATTAATTACTTCTGCGGGTTTTCTTTGAATTTCTAGACATTTTAATAATGAGTTATTCAGAATGTCTGAAGCTCGTATTTCTTATGTAAATACCTAAAATGAGTTTGTTAATGAAAGCTGTCTTATGAAATGATTGGACGTGCTTCCCAGCTATAAGCGTCTGAAAACGTCCTGGCACAAAATATTGACAACTTTTGTTTCGCATGATAAAATCACTCTCTTTTACAGGATGTCTGAGCAACGAGTTCTCCTGTGGTGACACTTGTATCGACAAATTACAGCGATGCGATACGAGAGACGACTGTACTGATGGCTCAGACGAACAAAACTGTGGTAAGTCATTCTGCTTATTGTGTGTAGTTGTTTTGTCCACTTTTTATGTTTTTAGTACATGATCTTAGCATGATCTTAAATTGGATGGCGGACTCGTTAAGGCTTTACTTTTAGGTCTATGGTATTATCAGAAAGTGATACAAGAAGCTCAGATGAAATAACGTGTACTGCAAGTCATGATTACTTAGATTGCGCTAAATCACCCGATAGACTCCTTTTCACCGAAGGGCGAATTTATTCAAATTTAAATAGACTTAATAGACTTTGTTCTCTTATTGAGTGCTCGTTTTAATTTAAAAACCGCGTTTGCAGACTCACTTTCTATTTGTATGAGCTGAGTATAGTATATTTTGTCGTTGATGTTAACGAATCGTTTCCGGATTCTTACTCTCGTAAGCCTTCTCTCGTTGAGAACGCTACAGCTTTCATTAAATATATTAATTACAATACTTACATTAACTAAGTAACCATGTAAATTCACAATCATCCATGGGTTTGACTATATACCATATAACAAAATTTACATGAAAGATACTTTAATTACATTTTAATTGAACTGCATTAATAACAATAACTACATTATTTGCATTAGCTAAATTAGTTACATTGACTATATTAAATAAATTGCCTGCATTTATTACATGAAATACATTAACTACCAGACTTGTGCCTGGATCCCAAAGTGGGATCTGGGATCCCAGTGAATCCCTCGGAATAAAATGCAAGACGATCTTGGATCCCAGTGGATCCCTTTGCGTAAAATGAAATAAGGAAAATAGAATCCCAAGGCGTAGAATGCTTCAGAATCTGGGATCTCCTAGTGGATCTCTAAGTTTAACGAGCTTTAAATCTTGAAACACTAGATGCAGGAACTGACATCAATATGTGTGGTCTATAGTTTGGGTATGTAGTCTGTAATGTGTAGACAACTAATTGTGTACCTGGATCTTGTGTCTCATGTGTATGTACATTTCTTTGTATGTTGTACCTAAAGGAAACATAAATATTTTAATTAATTTTATTGTATGATAAAATCAGCAATAACTAGGACAACTACCAGCGTGCCTGGATTCCGACGTTGGATCTGGGATACCATAGGATCCCTCCTCATAAAATACACCAGGATCTGGGATCTTTGTGGATCTCTGTTTTATTGTGTACCTGGATCTGGTGTCTCATGTGGATCCCGGGACACAGGACACAGATATCAGAATCTCAGCTGGATCCCGGATCCAGGCACATGTCTGTTAACTACATTAAAGGGACACTGCCACTTCCGGATGATATCGCAAAAACACGCTATAACAAGTTTTAGGGACTAAATGATATTTGTAATCGTCCTCTTACGCTCACCAGAGCAGCGCAAATACACCAAACTATATTTTTTTTTGATTTTTCATAACAATATAAAAACGGTTTGCGATTTATACACACCAATATATGGCAGCAATTGAGCGCCAAATTCAGCGTACTTGAGACATTTCCGTATTTGAAAACAACACTGTGCAGGGAGTACCATTCAAAATGTTAAGAATCCCAAACCAAAAACCTCGTTTGGAAAAACTCCATCAATGGTTGGAGCTCACAATCCCTTCGTTAAAGTAAAAAACCCTTAGGACAGCATATTCGCCCTTTGGACATAATTTTTTGTATTTATGCATATTAATGAGTTTAACTCAGGCATACTAAGACATGAAATGTGTTCTGAAATAATAAATTTGGAAAGAATGCTTTAGCAAAAAATAAAAGTACTTTTCATTGCTGCACAAGACTGCAATTAATTGATTTCGGTACGTAGTGGTGGCGGACTCGTAAATGTCATTGGCTGGAATAAGACTGAACTTTGAACGATGATATTGGGCGACTGGGCGCGAATTACAATAAAAGATGGAGTTCATGGTGCTTACCAAATCCGATTGTTCTTTAACACGCGCACTGGAGGGGGGGGGGGCACTTTTGTGCCCCCCCCCCACATGTTCTTCGTGAATATCTAAAAAAGAAGCGGCGCAGGGCGGTAATATTTGTGCGACATTTACGGCAACACAAAAGCGGATCGTTTGACGTTAAAAAGATAGAAATCGGTCGGCAAACTTTTGAAGTATATGGATTTGAATTCCAAAATGGCGGCCAGAATCGAGGTCGGCGAAGCGATATCTTCGGAAGCAAACAGTTCAGATCGGGACGATTCAAACGCCAATTTGGTAGCCAGTGTCGATCTTCATCCCAAACGGAACTTAAGACCACTGGCAGTTGGACCTGTGACGTCCAGCAGAGGTCAAATCCTGCAAAAAAAGGTGAGCATTTAGTCGAAATTTGACCTTCATGACCTCGTTTGACCTTTAAGATATTGACCTAAGGTCACCAACATTTCAGAGAATGTAGATCATCACAGCACCTACTTACCCTCGTACGTTTGTGAACGTTCTAGGGCTTATGCATAAACTTTCCGGAAGATCTCAACGGGGGGGGGCACTTACGTGCCCCCCTCCAGTGCGTGTTAGTAACATACCCCTCTCCAGTGCGCGTGTTAACACTTGCCCTAGAGGGACTCTGAGAATAACACGCCCTGGAGGGGGATGGATCTCGCCCCCCTATTATCTCAAAAACCACGCAACATTGCGACAAGCGGAAAAAGAAGTTGGATAGAACGAGACAAGCTCTATCGAAGGCATTTTTTAAGTTCAGGTCAATAACAAGGTCACTAGAGGTCATCAAATGTCATATTTTCCAGATTTTTGGACTTTGCTCCTGAAACCCCAAATTATCTCGTAACTATGATACCTAGGAGCAAACTTTAAAGACACAATCGAAAGCTCTTGAAATTTGTAATCGACATATTTGTCCTCAAATTTGAGCTCAGGTGAATATTCTAGGCTCCAGAGGTCGTTGAAGGCCAAAAGGGATATTTTTGCAGAAACGTGTGTGGCTAATAACTTGTTAACTAATGACAATTGAGCAATTCTTTTGACGCCATCATGTTTGTCTGGTCAATGCACTTTGAATACTATTATTTTTAACAGATGAGGTCAATTTCGAAATTTGACCTCAGGTTAAGGTTAAGTGGTGACCAATGTAGGTCATGCTGCATATTGAAAGACTTGTCTCGTCGAGAAAAACACATTGGTATCATTTCCACGTCTTTATCTTCATTATGTCGAGAGTTATTGACAACTCAGTATTGGTGGTCACAA
>VOPJ01009494.1:0-19695 GCA_014673585.1 Semibalanus balanoides
CTGACGAAGGGCCGTCAATGGAGGGGCGCACTGACGAAGGGCCGTCAATGGAGGGGTGCACTGACGAAGGGCCGTCCATGGAGGGGCGCACTGACGAAGGGCCGTCAATGGAGGGGCGCTACACCCGGAAGCTTGAACGTCGCGGCGCGCAGTGCGAAAGTGTCAAAAATTGCCGACGTATGCGTAATGTGTTTTTCACACCCGACCTCTCCTCTGCTATGGTCAATTGCGAACGGTGGGCGCGGAGGCAGCTTCTTTCACCAAGAATGTGCTGACTGCTGTGACCCTTCCCCTGACGTCTCGATCGCATCAGAGCGAGCACCGTTACCCACTGTTGACTTTATACCTTACCCTGTAGCCAAGACCATTGACACTCTCATAACCCTTAGAACCGCTCAGGATATACGAGATACCCTGACCTCGTACCTCGTAGATACTATACCCTCGTAGATACTATAGACCGTGATCGGATGCTGACTGCCGGGCTAGGCTGCCATTCTTCAAGAGTAGTCTCAGTAATCACAGTCTCAGTACTCAGTCAGGCTCAGTCACGCCGCAAGTCGGAGGCAGACCTGGGACTGAGTGTGACGTGACGTATTGGCGTGTGGCGTGTGCCGTGTGACGTGAGTGTGACGTGACGACTCCCTGATTGTAGCCGTATCCGCCCCTCCTCACTCTCTTCGTTCCCCGCGCCGCCGCCGCGCCGATGGCCTGTCTGGAATTCAGTGGCGATACTTCCTCTGCCGGCGGCTGAGCACGGCTCCAGACACGAGGACAATACCGCTGCAGAACCAGCTGAATTAGGTCTGGGCTGGGCAGACAGCGCGCGGCGCGTGACCGGCTCCGGCTGCATAGTGTGCGTGACCAACTCAGGCTGATAGTGTGCGTGAAACCAAACTCAGCTGTATACGTGTGGCGGTGACCGGAAACTCAGCTGTATACGTAGTGCGTGACCAACTCAGGCTGTATGAGTGTGCGTGACCAACCTCAGGCTGTAATAAGGTGGGCGTGACCAACTCAGTGTATAGTGTGGCGTAGAACCAGCTCATGTGACCAACTTAGGCTGTATAGTGGTGCATGACCAACTCAGGCTGTATAGTTGCGTGAGAGAACTCAGGGTTTGTGATGTGACCGACTCAGGTTGTATTGTGACCGACTCAGGTTGTGATGTGACCGACTCAGGTTGTGATGTGACCACTCAGGTTGTAATGTGACTGACTCAGGTTGTGATGTGACCGACTCAGGTTGTAATGTGACCGACCCAGGCTGCAATGTGACCGACTAAGATTGTGACCGGCTCAGCTTGTGACCGACTCTGGCTGTAGTGTGAGTGACCGGCTCATGCTTGATGACTCAGGCCAAGGGTGGTGCGTGCGAGGAGATCTGCCTGCACACCGGCACGGTGAAGGTCTGCAGGTGGCTTTTGAAGCTACCTGTACCTGGTTCTGGTGAATCATAGCTTATATTCGCTTGTAACATACTCTTATACACATACGTATTTTCCTTTACACGCTTGTGCATAAGGAAAACGGGATGGATCAATGTACGGCAAGCGTGATATTATATTATAACGATGGTAGTCTAGACATGTCTTTAAAGCCGTGCAGTGTAGTTACAGTTAGCTTACCATACGAGTTTTGTTGTCAGACATGACAAGCATACGATTGGACACTGTCTTGTCTCTATGCCATTCTGATGCCTGCTGTTCTACCACTGTTCCCGATCAAACAGATCATGCGCAATCTTCTGAGTGCAGGGGCACAGTGTCCGTAGTGCTGAGAAATGACCACAGTGTTGGTAACGGCAGTAGCAACAGCTTCTGTAGCGGCAGCAGTGGGAGTAGCTGCAGCAGTAGCGATAGCAGTTGGTTCCCCGTGCATTGACATTGCTGATTGCCTGTCAGTGGCGTGCACAGAAATTCACAAAGGAACAGGTTGTTTCCTTGAAGCCTGAGGGGCGCCCAGGGACGCAATCAATATTGGCGAAAATTGTGCAGGGGGCGCTTCTCCTTCCACACCGTGTGGAGGGAGAGGCTATAGCCGGAGCCCTGTCTCTATAGCCGGAGGGGCGCCGCCACTGGCCAGGGACGCTGTCACGGGCGGAGAGGGGTAGTCACTAGTCGGAGGGGCGCCGTCACTTGCCTGAGGGGCGCCGTCACTGGTCGGAGGGGCGTCGTCACTGGTCGGAGGGGCGTCGCCACTGGTCGGATGGGCGTCGTCACTGGCCGAGGGGTGCCGTCACTGATCGGAGGGGCGCCAGTTTCGCGATGGGCGCCTCGGTTTCAACGAACCAGGTCCAGCCCTGAATGACCGTATACTCTGTACGCCACTGGTGCCTGTCCTGTTGGCGGTGCTAATTGCAAAGCAAAATGTCTTGGGGGACGGTGCGAATATTGCGTACTGTCCGTAGGTATAGGTGGTTGCGCCCGTCTGTCGGTCCTACTCGACACTGCCCCTGGCCTGTCTGACATGTGAGGTTCGCCTCGCCTGCTGCCGTCTGCCCGCATCCTCAGCCGGCTCCCCAGCGCAGCGGCGGCGTCACTTGAAACCATGACGTCACAGCGCCCGATCCGATTTCATCGCCGGTTGTGAATGGGAACGAGCCGGGCCGGAAGGCCCTGAGGTCGGCCGGCGGGCACACACACACACACACACACACACACACACACACACACACAAGATCTGGACTTTCGGACGATTGGGTCACACACACACACACACACACACACACACACACACACACACACAGGCAGACAGACACCGTGTCTGCCCGCGAACAATAGGTCGGTCGTTTGGCCGTTAGGCTGGCGGTGAGGCAATGCTCAATTATGGTAGCTCGTTGAGATCACGATGCGCGCCACGGAGCCGCCGCCCCCGGTCCCATACCCCACCGCCGTCTGCTCGGCACAGCGGCAAGGTCCTCCCTGTCCGACCAAAACGTGAGCCTGCTCACGCTCACCTACGGACGCAGGCCACGGGTCCCTGAACCCGTGTAGCTCTGCAGCGGTCCTCCCTGGTCCGCAGCGGTCCTCCCTGGTCCGCAGCGGTCCTCCTTGGTCCGGCCCGGTCCCGGCGGTCCGGCCCGGTGGGACCGAGCGGTCACATACCTGCCGGGACCCGAAGGACAATTAGTCGCTCTGGTGTGAGTCCCAACCGCCGCCAGCGGGGCTCTAACAGTCCACTGTTGTCAGCCAGGTGATCCCAGGTGGGCCCCACATGGCGCCAAATTAGGGTTCAGTTTGTCTGTCTGTCTGTCAACTGGCGCTGGAGACGGGCGGGTAGGAGAAGAGCTATGGATATCGCAAACATATCTGTGGGAACACGATGAGATGGTTGTCGTGACAGGGGTCACTAGGGACGAAACAGTCAGCTGTCTGTCGCCGTATTGTCGTGCCGCAGAGATGACCCGGATGGAAATGATTTTGTTCCGTTTTCGTCTAACATGAAGAGCCGACTCAGCCGCCAGCGCCACGTGACGCCTCTCCTGCTGACCGCTCCAGCCAGCCAGGGAGGAGTGACGCCTCTCCTGCTGACCGCTCCAGCCAGCCAGGGAGGAGTGACGCCTCTCCTGCTGACCGTTCCAGCCAGCCAGAGAGGAGTGACGCCTCTCCTGCTGACCGCTCGAGCCATAGAGGAGTGACACCTCGCCTGCTGACCGCTCCAGCCAGCCAGAGAGGAGTGACGCCTCTCCTGCTGACCGCTCGAGCCAGAGAGGAGAGACGCCTCTCCTTGCTGACCGCTCCAGCCAGCCAGAGAGAAGTGACGCCTCTCCTGCTGACTGCTCGAGCCAGAGAGGAGTGACGCCTCTCCTACTGACCGCTCCAGCCAGCCAGAGAGGAGTGACGCCTTCTCCTGCTGACCAGCTTCAGCCAGAGAGGGTGCGCCTCTCCTGCCTGACCGCTCCAGCCACCAAGAGGAGTGACGTCTCTCCTGCTGACGCTCCAGTCAGAGAGGAGTGGCGCCTCTTCCTGGCTGACCGCTCCAGCCAGCCCAGGAGGAGTGACACCTCTCCTGCTGACCGCCTCCAGCCAGACGAGGAGTGACGCCTCTCATGCTGACCGCTCCAGCCAGACCAGAGAGTAGTGACGCCTCTTCCTGCTGACCCGCTCCAGCCAGCCCAGAGAGGAGAGAGCGACCATCTCTACTGGCTGACAGTGCACTCATCCAGCCAGGAGGAACCAGAGACGACGCCTCTCCTGCTGACCGCTTCAGCCAGCCAGAGAGGAAGTTGGCGCCTCTCCTGCTGACCGCTCCCAGCCAGAGAGGAGTGACCGCCTCTCCTGCTGACCGCTCCAGCCAGCCAGAGAGGAGTGGACGGCCTCTCTTTGCTGACCGCTCAGCCAGCCAGAGAGGAGAGACGCCCTCTCCTGCTGACCGATCCAGCCAGCCAGCGAGGAGTAACGTCTCTCCTGCTGACCGCTCCAGCCAGAGAGGAGTAACGCCTCTCCTGCTGACCCCGCCAGCCAGCCAGAGAGGAGAGACGCCTCTCCTGCTGACCGCTCCAGCCAGAGAGGAGAAACGCCTCGCCTGCTGACCGCTCCAGCCAGCCAGAGAGGAGTGACACACTCTCCTGCTGACCACCCCTATCAGCCAGCCAGAGAGGAGTGACGCCTCTCCTGCTGACCGCTCCAAGCCGCCAGAGAGGAGCAGACGCTCATCCTGCTGACCGCTCCAGCCAGAGAGGAGAGACGCCTCTCCTGCTACTGCTCCAGCCAGAAAGGAGTGACGCCTCTCCTGCTGACCGCTCCAGCTAGAGAGGAGTGACGCCTCTCCTGCTGCCGCTCCAGCCAGCCAAGAGGAAGAGAACGTCTCTCCTGCTGACCGCTCCAAGCCAGCCAGAGAGGAGAGACGCCTCTCCTCGCTCGACCGCTCCCAAGCCGAGGCCGAGATGGGAGAGACGCTCTCCTGCTTGACACGCTGCCAGCCAGCCAGAGACGGGGAAGGTCAGGTCTCTCCTAACCGCTCCAGCCAGCCAGAGGGAGAGACGTCTCTCCTGCTGACCGCCCAGCCAGAGAGAGGAAAGTGACGCCTCTGCCTGCTGACCGCTCCAGCCAGCCAGAGAGGAGATCTGCGTGACCGCTCGCAGCCCAGAGAGGGAGAGACGCCTCTCCTGCTGACTGCTCCAGCCAGAAAGGAGTGACGCCTCTCCTGCTGACCGCTCCAGCCAGAGAGGAGTGACGCTCTCCGCTTACCGTCCAGCCAGGCAGAAGAGAGTGCACGCCTCTCCGCATAGAGAGCTCCAGCCAGAGAGGAGTGACGCCTCTCCTGCTGACGCGCCGCTCAGCCAGAGAGGAGTGACCGCTTCTTCCTGCTTGACCGCTCCAGCGCCAGGCCATAGAGGAGTGAAGCCTCTCTGCTGACCCGCGGGTCCAGCCCAGCCGGAGGAAGGAGAGACGGCTCTCCTGCTGACCGCTCCAGCCAGTCAGAGAGGAGTGACGCTCTCCTGCTGACCCGCCTCCAGCCAGAGAGGAGTGAACGCCTGGTCCTGCTGACTCGCTCCAGCCAGCAAAGAGGAGTGACAACCTTCATCCTGCGCCGCTCCAGCCAGAGAGGAGTGGACGCTCTCTGCTGACCCGCTCCAGCAGCTCAGAGAGGAGTGAGCGTCTCCTGCTGGACCGCTTCCAGCGAAGAGGAGTGGAACGCCTCTCCTCCTGCTGACCGATCCCAGCCAGCCAGAGAGGAGTGACGCCTCTCCTTTGCTGACGCGCTCCAGTCAGCCAGCGAGGAGAGACGCCTCTCCTGCTGGACCGCGTCCAGCCAGCCAGAGAGGATAACGTCTCTCCTGCTGACCGCTCCGCCAGAGAGGTGTGAACGCCTCTCCTGCTGACCCGCAGCCAGCCAGAGAGGAGTGACGCCTCTCCTGCTGACCGCTCCAGCCAGCCAGAGAGGAGTGACGCCTCTCCTGCTGACCGCTCCAGCCAGCCAGAGAGGATAGATTCTGCAGTGCAGCGAATCTGGCGCCGCTTGTCGGACAACGGCTTAGTGATGGGCTGTGGCATGTATCGCACCGTGCCTGACCTTCGTATCCGAGCCGCCACACCAGATGACGGCTTGGCGGTCTCAGAGACAGGTGAGCGGAGACAACGGAGACAACCGTGGCTGGAGAAGACAGGAGACGGCGCGCGGCTGGCAGAGTGTAGACTGCAGAGTGCAGAGTGTCAGACGCGGCGGGGTCACCCTCCGTGTGGCTGTCAGACGCGGCGGGGTCACCCTCCGTGTGGCTGTCAGCGCGGCGGGGTCCCTCCGTGTGGCGTCAGCCGCGGCGTGGTCACCCTCCGTGTGGCTGTCAGACGCGGCGGGGGTCACCCTCCGTGTGGCTGTCACCGCCGGCCGGGGTCACCCTCGTGTGGCTGCAGCGCGGCGGGGTACGGCTCCGTGTGGCTGTCAGCCGCGGCGGGGTCACCCTCCGTGTGGCTGTCAGCCGCGGCGGGGTCACCCTCCGTGTGGCTGTCAGACGATGCAGTCACACCATTGTGCCTCCTGTTGGAAGTGCTCGACCGTCTGTCAGGTCTTTTGAATGCTGACCAAGCCCCAAGGCATGTACAATGTACATACCTTATACCTATTAACCGGCGCTTTAGTTACGAGGACTATCACGGAGCAACAACGCAGACAACGTGGCGTGGGCAGTGTCTTGTGACAGTCGAAGGCCAGCCGAAGCGAGTTGGATGGCGAACAGTACAGATGGGGGGACAGGATGACATGCTGTTTTGCTGCCGGTCCGAGTTAGAGAATCGTCCCCGTCACTCAGGTAATAGTCCAGCCTGAGCTGGGCCTTGAGAGTGTCAGATGAACTTGGATTTAGTCTAGCTTTGATTGCTGTCGTGTATAACAGTAGCTGCTATAAGCTGCTGCTGTTATACATAACGTAACGTTTCAGGCCAAATATCACCCATGCTATTATATTTTTACTGGGCACATAGGAAATAATAAGTAATGATACAACGTCTCAGCACAATTTTAGCTATTTCTGTCTTTTTTGCAACGCAAATTCTACCAAGTTTACGGGAGATCTGTGATAACTGCCTTCACTATTCCTTTGTATATGGATGACTATACACGGCGTATTTTTGCGAGACAACATGGTAACAGTTTCCCTTTACCTGCAACGTCCTTGCTCACCACCAATAGTATGACGAAATTATACATGTCGTGTCCATTCGAGGTAAACATGTGCTAGTGACAACTATTCGCTCCCCAATCTTATCATCTCTGAAGGCCTGAAAAGCCACCTGCTACCATAGCCTAAGCTGCAAGTGCCACTCAGTGTATACGTATATAGATATATATATATATAATTATTAGTAGTAAGTTAATATAATATATATTATAATATATATAATATATATATATATATATATATGTATATTAGTATGTATATATATATTATATATATATTATATATATGTAATATTTATATAATATATGTTATTATATATATAATTATCTGTGTGTGTGTGGTGTGTGTGTGTGTGTGTGTGTGTGTGTGTGTGTGTGTGTGTGTGTGTGTATGTGTGGTATGTGTGTAATGGTGTGTGGTGTTGTGGTGTGTGTGTAGGTGTGTGTGTGTGTGTGGTGTGTGTGTGGTGTGTGTGTGTGTGTGGTGTGGTGTATATAAGTATATAGATTCTTGGGTGTGCTGCTGTCAGGTGCGGGAATCATAAGAAAATAATAGGTGAACGAAAGCAAGCGTATCTCATTTGTTCTTGTGATTTGTGACCAACAGGCACCAACACCCGGGACCGGTTACAGGATTCAATGGCGAATGTCATTTTGGCAAATGCATATTGTCCAAGGACACTTTGGCGAAATGTGAATATGCCAAAAGCAGAATGGCGAGTGCCTTTCAGTCAAAATTTATTTTTGCCGACACGTCGAAAATGTTGAAACATATTTTTGCCGACATGTCAAATGGTCGGAATGTGATTTTATCGAAAATATATTGCATCAAAATGTCTTTTAACCGAATGTCATTTTGCCGACATGTGTAAAGATCGGAATGTCTTTTTTACACCCCTCCCACCCGGTTAACGTCACACACACACACACACACACACACGCACACGATATGTACACCAGCTTCTGTCATCACCGCCGACACATGCACATCATGTGTAACACCGAACACACGCACATCACATGTACACCGCTGTTTGCACGCTTGTCCCGCGCGACCAGCGGCGCGGGCGGGGGCGGGGGCGGCACACCTGGACCCGAGCTCGGCGGCGGCGGTGGACGGCGGCTGGAAACTGGTCTGTACTTTGACAGCCGGAATCCTGTCATTGCGAGGCTGCGGCGTGACGGAAACAGCGTGTCTCTGCTGCCTGCCCCGCCTGGTCTGCCCCGCCTGGTCTGCCCCGCCTGGTCTGCCCCGAGTCTGGTATGCGCCGTCTGGTCTGCCCCGAGTCTGGTATGCGCCGTCTGGTCTGCCCCGCCTGGTCTGCCCGAGTCTGGTATGCGCCGTCTGGTCTGCCCCGCCTGGTCTGACCCGAGTCTGGTATGCGCCGTCTGGTCTGCCGCCTGGTCTGGCCGCGAGTCTGGTATGCGCCGTCTGGTCTGCCCTGTCTGGTCTGACCGAGTCTGGTAATGCGCGTCTGGTCTGCCGCCGCCTGGTCTTCCCCAGTCTGGTATTGCGCCGTCTGGTCTGCCCCGCCTGGTCTTGCCCCGAGTCTGGTAATGCGCCGTCACTTGGTCTGCCCTGTCTGGTCTGCCCCGAGTCTGGTATGCGCCGTCTGGTCTGCCCTGTCTGGTCTGCCCCGAGTCTGGTCTGTCTGGATAGATAGGAATGGTTCTGCTCCTCTCACCTTTCCAGCGGCTGGAGAGGACCGTTACTGGGCTGTACCGTGCATAAGAGAAGGTGATGTGCTCCCTGGAAAGGGAGCAGATGTCTGGACCAACAGGAGAAGGTGATGTGCTCCCTGGAAAGGGAGCAGATGTCTGGACAGATGTCTGTCAGATGTCTGAAGGGAGCAGATGTCTGGACCAACAGGTGCAGACAGACATACCTACACTGACGCACTGATACTCTGACACCTCTGCAGAGGACACCATGCAGTATTATCCAGCTGTAGCCATGGCCGTAGTGTTGTAGAAAGTATGGCGGCAACCACAGTCTGCGAGCACTCCCAGCAAGTCCTCATCGTCCTGTTTTATCAGTTGATGCTTTACAATGTTTTACGGCATTTTTTCTTGTGTGTTTTGTAAAGGCACAATGTCGTGCACTGGCTTACAAACCTGAACCAGTTGTACAGTTGTACCCTGATGGTGTCTCTCACTGCACGCTGCACTGTGCACCACACCTCACAGGCTTCCCTGAGTGTGATACGGACATATCGTGACCGGCTGGGACACCAGTCCGCTATCATCGAACGACGGGCGTCCTGAGAAGTCTGCTTAAATCGGCAGCCGTCTGTGTCGCGCCAACTTCAACCGTCTGATCCCCTGTGTGAGCTGTTCTCAGCCAAAGCTGGTGATGACATGAGGCAGCGCAGTTAGGCGCGAGCGGCCCAAGTGATTAGCAGAGGGACCATCACAGCCGATCTGCTCTTTAGAGCGGACCGGCCGGCACCGGTCAACTTTGGCGATTAGCGCCGGGCGCCGGCGGCCGCGCCGGTGCGTATTGTGAGGTGGCTAACGAGTTCAGTTTGTCCTGCAGTCCCTGCCGAGCCCGACTGGGAACGGACCTGCAGACCAGGCAGGCGCTCATTAAAGATGAGCGCCGCTGACGAAACTTTGCTGTCTAGCTGACATGGGCTGCACTGCTGCGTTGGAGTGGAACACTTCGTGTCTTGAGATAGAGCTAAAACTCGGTCTACTTAAAAAGCGCATAGTCCAGGTCAGAAGAGCTATATGCCAAATCAGATTAACGATAACTCAGACTCACTGAAATCCCCCGTGGCAGAATTGGCAATGACGAGCCAGGTCACCGTCGATTAAACCAACAGAGCTGGAGCCTGCTCTTGCAAAACCAGACGGCAGGGCTCCAATGTGCCGGTTCATTTCGCTGATCACTGCTGCGTCGGTTGGCGTGTTGCATACCGATCGAGACGATGGTCGAACGGCTGGCCGCCGGCACAGGTGAGAGGCCACGTGCCTCGCCCGTCGCCGCTGCTGCTGCCACTGCCACTGCTGCTGCCGCTGCCACTGCCACTGCCACACTGCCACACTGCCACACTGCCACACTGCCACACTGCCACACTGCCACACTGCCACACTGCCACACTGCCCACACTGCCACACTGCCACACTGCCACACTAGCCACACTTGCCACCCACTGCCACACTGCCACACTAGCCACACTGCCACACTGCCCACAACTGCCACACTGCCCCACACTGCCCCACACTGCCACACTGCCACACTGCCACACTGCCACACTGCCACACTGCCACACTGGGCCACACTGGCCACACTGCCACACTGCCACACTGCCACACTGCCCACACTGCCCACCACTCCAGCACTGCCACACTTGCCACAACTGCGCACCCACTGCCACACTGGCCACACTGCCACACTGCCACACTGCCCACAGCTGCCACAAACTGCCACCACTGCCACACTGCCCAACACTGCCACACTGCCACACTGCCACACTGGCCACACTGCCCACCAACTGCCACACTGCCCATTAACTGCCCACACTTGCCACACTTGCCCCGCTTGTCGCCTGCCACCTTCACTGAAACGCTGGGCGACAACCGGTTTTGCAATTAGAATGACGGTCCTTTTCTTCCATTACCCCCGGCCGATTGGCATCGGTGTCCCGTGCACCGTTTTGTGCCATCCATTTGGGCGATGACCGGGCTGATTCAGAGCATTGCGTGTCTCCGATCAGGAGCAACACCAGGTGAGCGGATTTGGTGGGTACTCCGATCAGGGGCGACACCAGGTGAGCGGATTTGGTGGGTACTCCGATCAGGGGCGACACCAGGTGAGGGGATTTGGTGGGTACTCCGATCAGAAGCGGCACCAGGTGAGCGGATTTGGTGGGTACTCCGATCAGGAGCGGCACCAGGTGAGCGGATTTGGTGGGTACCAACTGCAACCGTATTGTTGTGAGGCTGGCCAACGTGTCGACCACTACCACAGACTATCATTGGTAACGCTTGTATTGTATGTATCATCATCAATATTCATGACCTATATGCACATGTGAGTTTTATGCACAGACATAGGCGGTATTACACACGCGATTGGCATTGCAGATTGAGCCTCATTGCCTTCAAGGGTGCGGAGGAGTGTCTGAGGACGCCCCTGGCACCATTATATCGAATTCGCCAGATGCATCGCAAGTAGAGCTTAACGGTGCAACTGTCGTGTGAGTGGTCCTCTGGGCGGCTCACCAGGCTCCTAGTCATTACATCGGAGTTCGACTATCTCGCTGTGGGTTTTACCAGGTTCTTCCCGAGCGACAGCACGTAAGACGATGCGTCGATGTCTCTTAGGCCCGCCCTGACGACCAGTGACCGATTGTCGGCCGTACCCGAGACATGCGCTGCTAAATGGCGTAACACTATTTAGCCAAACATGATATACAGGAATGCTGGACAATCGGTGAGCTATTAGCATCGGTCAATCTATAATCGTCTCGGCGAGGTCTGCAGATGAGCCGGGCTCGGTACGGTGCTGCTCGGTGTGGTGCTGCTCGGTGTGGTGCTGCTCGGTGTGGTGCTGCTCGGTGTGGTGCTGCTCGGTACGGTGCTGCTCGGTGTGGTGCTGCTCGGTGTGGTGCTGCTCAGTGTGGTGCTGCTCGGTGTGGTGCTGCTCGGTGTGGTGCTGCTCGGTGTGGTGTTGCTCGCGTGGGTGCTGTCGGTGTGGTTGCTGCTCGGTTGGTGAACTTGCTCGGGCCTTGGTGTCTTGTCCGGTACGGCTGCGTATTGGTGTGTGTTGCTCGGTGTGTGCTTCTCGGGTGTGTGCTTGCTCGGTGGTGGTGTTGCTCGGGTGTGGTTGGCTGCTCGGTGTGGTGTTGCTCGGTTGTGTGCTGCTCGGTTGTGGTGTTGCTCGGTGTGGTGCTGCTCGGTGTGGTGTTGCTCGGTGTGGTACTGCTCGGTGTGGTGCTGCTCGGTGTAGTGCTGCTCAGTGTGGTGTTGCTCGGTGTGGTGCTGCTCGGTGTGGTGCTGCTCGGTGTGGTACTGCTCGGTGTGGTGCTGCTCGGTGTGGTGCTGCTCGGTGTGGTGTTGCTCGGTGTGGTGTTGCTCGGTGTGGTGCTGCTCGGTGTGGTGCTGCTCGGTGTGGTGCTGCTCGGTGCGGTATGTATCTGTGCGGTGCTCGTTAGGTTCCATATTAGCTCAGTGCCTGCAGGTGGTCCGTCGGCAGAAAACTAAGGGTGTTGCCAATTGACATGCCCTCTGCTTGATGCAGGGTTATACGACGTCTGGTGGGTGGCAGAGGGTTTTACCGAACGGTGTGCTTCAACTGCGATTTGTTCAAGTTTTGAACCCTTTCGCGTAATGCAGAAATTATCCAATGCAGGACGGTGCAAAACTACAACCATTGTAATAATTTGCAGAATTACCAGGATATGCATGCAAAGAGCCACATAAAATAACCTAGGCGTTCCAAAGATGAAGCAGTGTATGCATAGTTTTGGACATAACTAATACCTGACAAGCTTCATTGGCTGTTGATTTTCTAAGTTTTGCAGATCTATGACATGATTTACAATGTACGTCATTGTACGTACAGTGTAGGCACGATGTATGTATGGTACATACATGTGCACGTGCAGGGGTGCATGATTCAGCCGGCGGTTAGGCCTACTGTCGCCGACATGCACCTCTGGTGACGAACGTTGTGTAAACAAATGTTTGCATGAACTATAAGCCGGTTTCTTGTTTTGTTTTGATAAAGGAATCAATCATCAGTTTATTAGCTCAAGCGATGTCAAGAAACATGGATCAGATTTGCTACGTTTTTAAGCGGAGCGCAAATTGACTAAAATTACTGGAATGAAACGTATTTTGTCTGACATCGCTTATACCTATGTATTATGGCTGACAATGCAGCTTGTGCTGAGCAAGTTAGAATGTTGAGATTCTAATGCTGTTGAAATGTATTAAATAAGGATTATAAATAAGTTTAGGTACAAAACAAAACTGATAACGTCGAATTCGCAGTTTCCCGTAGATACAACCTAGGAGCAAGCAAGCTTCAAAGATTTGTCAGAATAGGTACTTCAGGTTAAGTTGATAAGATTTCAGGTAAGTTGACCGAAACTAATTACATAAATATATTGTGCAACCTCAGTTAGTTTTAAACGTTGACCGATGACGGTACCACTGTACGTGTACACTGCGTGCAGCCTACGTCACGGCTGGCCGCTATAGGTATAGAGTACCACGGTATGATCTATGTAAACGTTGGACGAATGACTGGTACACGTGTACGTGTACAGTGGTGACAGCCTACAACGTCACGGCTGGCCGGCTAATAAGTATAAGTACAACCGGTACACTGATCTATGTAAAACGTTGACCGATACGGTCACCACTGTTACGTGTTACACTGCCGTGCAGGCGCCTACGTCCCACGGGCTGGCCGCTATAGGGTATGGAGTACACGGTATAGATCTATGAAAACGTTGACCGATGACATGAGCCACGTACGGTGGTACAACTGGGCGTGCAGCCTTCACGTCACGGCCTGGCCGCTAAGGCTATAAGTGACACGGTGATATCTATGGTAAACGTTGACCGATGACGGTTAGCCACTGCTTTACGTGTTTAACCCACTGGGCGTGCAGCCTTACGTCACGGCTGGCCGCTATAGTGTGTATAGACACGGTATGATCATTGTGAAACGTTGACCGATGACGGACCACTGTATTTCACGTGAACAGTGCGTTGCAGCCTACTCACGGCTGGCCGCTATATAATTGCACGGTATGATCTATTCCCAGCGTCATCGACTGGCTGTTGTCACTGAAAACAGAGGAGCATGCCACTGATGAATGGCGTCTGCAGCCCGCGGGTGGCAGTCACGTGACCGGTGTTGTCGGCTGATCAGTTCAGCGGAGCTGTCAGAAGCCATTCATTAGTGCGCCGTGTGGCGGGCGGCCGGCCCAGCCGCGCCCGTCAGCCCTTTCCGACCGTGTTTTGTATTGGTCCTCCCTTACTTGGGGACAGGTTCGTGCAGCCGTGAGACAGGTCCAGGTGGGCAGTGGCGGAGCTTAAATTAAGCATGCTGCTGATTATAGGGGTGAAAACACGCATTTAAAGCAGAAAACAAAACTATATGGCAGCAGCATTTCGGACATACATATCTTCACTTCAGATTGAAATCCGGGTCGTGGTTATCTTAAAAATAAGCTCTTATTCTAAAAAAAAAGTTTTTTAGTGTACCCACTGGACTTATGTGTGTATTACACAACATATTTGTAACCAAAAGTCAAAACACATGCAAATATTATCAATGACAATCCCGATTATAATTTTGGCAGTCGGCGATTTCTGCCAGGTACAGGGTGTCCGGAAAAATTATACTCTGGAATTTAGCTCGTGCTTCAATAGGCACGTGCCAATTTTTCGAAACTTGTCATGTTCCTAGCTTGGAATGTGGCAAAACTGGTGAACACCTAAATAAGTTCTTTGAGGTGTTTTCTGATATTGCAAAGGCGTTTTGTGTGAAAGCTTACATTTCAGAAGTCCCAAAAAAATTGTCGAAATATTCTATTTCAATTTCAACGCCTGGCAACCTGCCTAAATATTTATCAAAAAGCTTTGTGTTGCATAAATAATTTGAAGATGGTACATTTCCCTGCAAAATGGTGTATGTTTCAACGTTCTATGTCCAACAGTTTCCTAGCACCGATGTCTTTACTGAAAATGATAATAGCCGTTTTCACGACGGCTTATTTTGCGCGAAATGTTTTAAAACATTTTAAAATGTTTTGAAATGTTTTAGTGGTAGCCGTCTTCACGATGGACTTAATTGGAGCAATGCTTGTAACCCTCGCCCTATGGTCCCGAGGGCGAAGGTTAAAACCATTTCTCGCAAATTAGTCCCATCGTGAAAGCGGTCTAATTATAAAACAATTTTAAAACATTTTAAAACATTTTAAGATGTTTTAAAACATTTCGCGCGAAATAATCCATCGTGAAAACGGCTAATAGTATTATGCTAATGGTCATTACTTTCCACGCGACACGTGCTTCGGTTTGAACACGCCAGGCTAGTCTCTATCGGAGTATAGTTATCGCATGACACTGCGACCCTCGGTTGCCAGGCTATCGGTCCGGGATCCACACGGAGGTTACCCGTTTTTCGCGATTTCTAAATTGTTCGTTTCCTATGTTAAACGAATGGCGCACGCGCGCAAATATTGACGGCGCGCCGTTGCTCGTATTTGACCCAAAATGTATTACAACCTGTTGAATTACAGGGCCCGTGAGTCGTGACAAAATCACGCTTGTATCTTAATTAGTAGCGTCACGAGTAATGATTTCGGGTGTCACACCGGTGGCAGCGTGACGGCGGCGGCGGATTATTTTGGTATCTTTTGTAGAGGCTGCTGTGACTGACAGAGGCAGTGTCCAATGTCCATACCAATGTAATGCATGATCTCTTTATCATGAATTGGAGAATATAACAATTTACGATTGGTAATATTGGGTGCTTATTACCGAAATTATTACGCAAAATTACAGTAGTTTTTTTTTCGGACACCCTGTACCATTCATTCGCCGTTTATGAGTGCCCACTGCTCAGTTTTCCTACGACGCTCATTTCTGATATTACAAAGGCATATGATTAAAACCTCTCAACAATTACAAACATAAATGTTGCCGTGAGGCCTCACATAGGAGGTCTTCAAACGACGCGGCGTGGCGGTCAAATGTGGCCGTGGGTGTGGATGTTATCTTTGCGCGGGCGCCGCCGTTCGTTGCCGTGCCTGCACTGTCCATTCTTGGCAGATTGCCCCAGACAATAAACAAAACGGCCTTGATGGTCGCGGCGGTGTTCAGACGACCGGTAGGTGCACCTTCCATGCTCCTGTGCACCTCGGCCAACCTGTCAGTGTCACCGAACACAATTCACTACTGTTTTCCGTGCAGGTGCCGCGGGGAATCTGAATTTGACAGCTTTTGAGAGGATATTGTAACAATGGAGAAAGGGAGAGTGCGTGTGGTTCTGGGAAGTTCGTCGTGATTTTGTGGCGTGTGGCGTGATTTTGGGGCGTGTTGCGTAATTTTGGGGCGTGGTGTGGTGGGACGGTGAACAGTCAGGACCTGTGACGTGTCCAGCCCACTGACCACTTCTCACAGGATCAGCCGATCCGATAGCCTCTCCATCATCTGAAGGACGCCGATTTGTGCTGACCTGATTGGACATTTTGACCGAACGATAGGTGGGCGTTACTCTGAAGTTGCATTAACTCACGACCACCAAGGAAGACAACTGTCCAGGTCCTCATGTCAATCCAAATATGATACGCTTATCAGAACATTGAATCAGATAGACGACAATCATAAAAAACACGACGGTTTGTTTTACAGTCCAAGCCTTTGCTGGCACCAAATGATGACATCTGTCAAAGTCGCTTTGTTATCGACTTTGATGAACCGCACAGGAATGAGGGACTATTCATTAATTTCAAGACTGGTTTTATTTTATTTAGAAAGTACGTCTGAGCTCCAATCTATTTCTCCAATTTTTACCTGACATACCTGACATGCAGTCTGCTAATGGGAATCGCTGTGGTGACTATCATTTGTCCGAGCTGGCAGCTACGTCACGCTGGTCTCTCAGCCAGCCAGGTGATGCCGCTCCGCTGCCCCTCCGGCCGCTGAACTGCCAGCTGCTGGGGCAGCTCTCAGAATGGCACAGCTGGCCGCTCTGTCTATCGTCACCCGCGTAACAAGACCGTCACGCCGGCGCCCCTCTCTCAACGTCCTCTCTGCTGATCCCCGGTACCGTCGGCCGCCTACCGCTGCACCGCCGCCCCCTCAGCAGGATGGCGGCTTTATTCACTGTGGCGTAAAGCCCGATGTTTGGGGCTTGATGTTTATTACGAAATGCTCCGATCGGACTGAGGCAACAGGCTTTGAGATTTTAAGTGGTTGCGGTACGTGAGATGTTTGCGGCGGGCTGCAGGGTGGGCGGCAGCGGCGGCAGGGTGGGCGGCAGCGGCGTCGGAGGAGGACCACCCCGTCAGCCGTCCGATGTGATCTGGCTCCGGCTCGCCCGGCATGTTGGCAGCCCGCCCATCCCCGGATGTCGTGTGTCGTGCTGCCTGCTCCTCCTGACTGAGACTAGTCCCGCAAGCTAAACCGCACGCGGCACCGCCATAGTAATTCAAACTTCTCAGCGGAGCACCCTTTGTTCGATGTGATTTTCCGCCGGGGAAGTGGAAACGTCGATTTCGACGTTTTTCATCATGCCGTCGACGCGATCGACGGCGGGCGCCAGAGCGCGCGACGGAGGGCGGCGAGCACCTCTTGAGATCCCCTCTCGCCACTCGAGTTGTGCTGGCGTGGCGTGCTTCATTGGGGAGCCGCCAGGTCAAAGGATTGGACGAGCGTGATTATCCGACTGCTTCTTCTTTGTCGTTATCATCAGACAAGAATGATGGCGCTCAATTGCCGTTATTGATAGTTATTATGAATGCAATTTACAATGGATATGAAACTATCACTCTATTTCAAATAACAATAAACGTATAACGATTGCGACGAATGGATAGCACCAACACTCCAGCAGCGTCTCGGCCCTGGACAGCTGTGTCATGTCAGTACGATGTCACGACCTCAGCAGAGTCGCTGTGGCCGGCGCGGGTGGTGATGAGGTAAATCTGCAGACGGTGCGGCGCCGCTGTAGCTCGATGACCCTGACTGCTGCTGCATCGCTCCACCGTCCAGCCGACGCCGCCCGCCGCCGGCGGCAGCTCAGAAAGCGGACCGGTGCTATGGCGCCCCCTGACACACCCGTCTCTATTGCCCCAGATGAGCCGCAATTGCCGCCGGCCCCGACGCGTCGCCGGGCGTCTCCGGGCGTCTGTCCAGTGATCAGTATGGCATTGATGGCCTCCTCTGTTGCAGTAGCGTGGTCCGCCGACATGCCCGGCGGTGACCCACCGCGGCGAAACGCGCGTCCAGGTCGTGCACAAGCCGGGCGGTTTTTGCGCTAATGAGAAACTGGACCGGCTGGGACGGCGATAGAACCCCCGCCGGGGACGGATGGGCCCTCCCGGGCCGGCTGGCAGAAGCTGCAGGTTACGAATGGCTGCAATCCTTTGAATCTAGTTACAGAAACGACTCAAGTAGCAGCAATGGACGAAGAAATATTGGCCAATGGAGTGTCTTGACTGTGGTATTCAGCAGTGTGACGTCAGTAAAGCTGTTCTTGCACAGTGGCTGGCTTGCAGGTCTTATCTCGTGATTATTACATGAAACCAGGACCACCGTGCTAAGAGTAGTAAGATAAATATGACGATTATTCTAATGCAATTTAAAAGCTAATAACATTAAGATTTATAACACTTGTTTCTTTTGGCCACTAACAATGCTGGAAAACTCCACCAAACTCAGAACATCCATCTGTGTCACCACAACTCTTCTTCTTAAAAACGACCCGTTGAAGTTCTCTCCGCGTGGACGTGTCGACGTCTACCAAAGTGTTCCGCTCCTCTCTATGTTCATCCGCCTGCTCGCCCATTGCACCTGCAGGGCGGGTTAACAGCTGGCCTGTCGACACCTGGGGCGGGTTAACAGCTGGCCTGTCTACACCTGTGGCGGGTTAACAGCTGGCCTGCCGACACCTGGGGCGGGTTAACAGCTGGCCTGCCGACACCTGGGAGGGTTATACAGCCCGCCTGCCAACACCTGGGTTGGTACAGGCCGGCCTGCCGACACCTGGGGCGGGTAACAGCTGGCCTGCGACACCGGGGCGGGTTAACAGCCCGGCCTGCCGACAACCTGGGGCGGGGGGTTACAGCTGCCTGTCGACACTGGGCGGGTTAACAGCCGGCCTGCCGACACCTGGGGCAGGTTAACAGCTGGCCTGCCGACCTGGGGCAGGTTACAGCTGGCCTCCGACACCTGGGCGGGTTAACAACCGGCCTGCCGACACGCTGGGCAGGTTAACGCTGGCGCTACCGACACTGGGGCGGGTTAAACAGCGGCCTGCCAACACTCTGGGGCGGGTACAGCCGCCTGCCGACACCTTTGGGTGGGGGCGGGGGTTTTTTAAAACAAGCTGGCCTGTTCGACACTGGGGCGGGTTAAGCAGCTGGCCTGCCGACACCTGGGCGGGTTAACAGCTGACGCTGTCGACACCTGGGGCGGGTTACAGCTGGCCTGCCGACACCTGGGGCAGGTAACAGCTCGGCTGCCGACACCTGGCGGGTTTATAGCCGGCATGCCGACACCTGGGGCGGGTTAACAGCCGGCCTGCCGACACCTGGGGCGGGTTAACAGCCGGCCTGCCGACACCTGAGCGGTGTGTGAAGACCACCCAGGCAGCCGCTGAGTAGACGAGCCGACTTCACTCCGGCCCTGCTCGGGTCACGAGTGGCGTGAGGCAGACGGTGCGGAGCGGGGCTCACCGCCGACTCGGTCGGCCACGCGCCGCCGACCGCCGCCGAGCGCCACTACGGACCAGCCTGTTTACCTTTCTTATTATAGGCTCGTTAAGGCGGCTCTTGGATGTTCCGGCGATCCGGTCTGCTGTAAAACCCTGCCTTGAGGCCTGAATCAA
>VOPJ01009497.1:0-19678 GCA_014673585.1 Semibalanus balanoides
ATCCTTCCATCATGCAGTCCGGTACGCTCACACATAACCTTACGCTGCCCACATGCTCCCTGCCCTTCCATCCACAGTGTACCGACAGCCAGCTGATCTTTAAACAACAGCCGGCAACTGAACGTGCGCCACTGATCGTGCCTCCTGCGCCACGCGCGCCACGCCGTCCGGTTTCACGCGGACAATGCCTAATTAGCCGGTAAATGATGCGGCGGGGGAGGCCAAGTGGACGGCTCATTAGCTGTGTTATTGATGAAGACCCCCCCACATCCGGAGACTGCCCCGTCTCCCGCTCGCAGCTCTCAGCTGAAGCTGCAGATGTGACGTGTACGAGCTGCGGCAAGCTGCGAAGGTCGTGATGGGATGCTGAGGCTATGATGGGCCAAACGACATAACAGACAGTGTTTGGAAGGGATTTCGTCAGCTCTGCGGTACGGTGAGCAGCTGGTTGCAGTGTTGTGGTTAAGAATGGTTACTTTGCTGTTGTATCATTGTGTGACTATAAGTAAGCGCATCATTGGGAAGGTATTTAGGTACCTACTTGTATTATGACCGTGCAATGCTGTTTTAATAGCCATCGCCATCAACTTGAACTATAAAGAGTTTAAGAGACAAAAGATAGCGAGAGAATGGAATGCTTTTTGACGAGAAAATAAACAGGCTAATGCTATGTGTAATGTGTTAGCATATTACACTTGTAGTATTACGTCAAGGAGTAACGGCGTTCCCTGTGACTGGCATCTTGAATGATTATCGGTAATTACATCATTTTCTGGTTAGGCCACCCTAATTCAAACCATGTCTATAGTTTAATATCAGCGGCCAGTGAAGTGCTGTTGATCGCGCTCTAGGCGTCAGGTCAAGGTTAAATTCCGCTGGCCCAGGCGATAGTATCCTGTTTGTATTCCATTTAAGTCGCTTGGTGGAAAGTAACCAGCTTGTGACGAGCAAGATGTATGTACCAAATAACCTCATGCAATGAACTATACTTCCATAAATTTGTCTGAAACATATAACTAAAAACAGCTGGTACCATCCCGGATGACAAGCTTAACATTATTTAGGCTTCAAAGAATGTGGCATCCTCCTTGTTCGATTCTTTTCTGCTTCATATCGTTCCTTTCGCTTTGAACCCTACGGGGAATAGTGCACGAGCGGTTGCGATTTCGGAGATGCGGCGAGGGTGATTGCGACTTACAACGCTAGATAACTGCAATAGGAAAGTCACGACATAGCTGAAGCTCTTAGCCAGTGATAGCTGGAAAGAGAATATTGTGTTGGTGGCATCATGATGGTAACAGTTCATAGTAATGTTTCTTGTTTGTTGTTCGTTTTCCAAAGCAAGCGAAAAGACAAGTTTGCTTATCAGGCACGGACGTGGCATGAGATGCGGCTACGGACCGTTAGAGTACAAATTTCCTGGTCGGAACAACTGCAAACATCCTTCAAAGTGATCTCATGTTTGTAAGTTCTCAGCGTAGGCATTTACAAAAACGATACTTATTTATAATACCCCAGAAAAACATACGTTGTTTTTGCAAGTGGCGACCTTCAAGTTGTTCGCATCGCATCAGCGGCGATATGTGTTGTAACGTTGACCTGCAGCCGTCTCGGTTTTGTCTGGGCTGGTCGGCCGTCGGCAGCCACATGGCCAGCTGGCTGATCTGACCACATTGATCTACATCCGGCGCCAACGGTCGGCCGCAGTTTAAAGTCCACTCCTCAGCCGGACCAGGTGCGACCGGACGAGTAGCCACCACCACACGACACCGGGGGACGTCGACGGACGGGTACCTAAGGGCGGCGCCGCACGTGCCGCCCTGTCCGACGATAAACGGCGCCACGTGCCGCCACCGGCGTCGCGTCCTCCTGGACGTAGGGAGAGCGTTCGACCGTGAAGTGGGTTCCGCGGTTTGAAGACGGGCGATGGTTCGCCTGCCAGCTGCGCGGCAGACGTTCCAATGGGGTGTTTTTCCTGGTGATGTATGCCTGCTGACGTTGAGATGAAGAGTGCCGGAGAGGCATCGGTCATGACAATGAATCTGTCGGCCGCAGGTATCGGAAACGTCTGAGGATTTGTTTGCATTGGATAGTGCTGGGTGGACCTGGGGAGAGTGAGACACATTGGCCATGGCCAGTTGGCACGCGGCGTGCACAACGGTTATCACTCAATCAATCGCTGGGTCAACTGCGCTCCAGGACGAGGTCCCGATGCAAATCGTCCATCATTTGTCCGGCGACACAATCTTCTGTCACGCCTAATAAGCGGGACAAGTCCCCGCAGCGACGCGTGCCCAGGAGGAATTAATTTCCTCTCCGAAAGGCCGTGCCGCAGCGGGACGGGGCATTGTCGCAACACGACTGACCTGTATACAGTGGCTGGCCAGGGGTGTTAGCCGCCGGGGCGACGGCGCATGCACCACAGATTCTGCATCTCATTGGGGTTAATCAGTCTCATCAGCGTCCAGATTGAATTGATATTCAAGGACTTAGGGTGCAGCTGTCTCCCGCGCGATCGCTCGTCACCTCCACTCCCGGCCGGGTCATATTTCAGGAAGGTCATTCTCGTCACCGCCCGGGGACGCACCCTCCACAGTCACATTAGTGGCTTAATACGGGAAGAAAACAAAACCAGCTGACGTCTCCATCAGTTTGTGACTGGAGATAATGTTTTCAAATTGTGTCAGGCTGATGCTTATTACGAGCGAGCGCGAAGCGCGGAGCGAGTCCTCATTGAATACCGTATTTACGAGCGAGCGCGAAGCGCGGAGCGAAGTCCTCATTGAACTATCGGATTTTTCTCACATATAAGCGGCCGACCCGGCCGGGCCCGGCCGGGCCGGGCCCGGCCCGGCCCGGCCAGGGACCGCGACGCTGGCAAGAAAGCTTGGTTTTATCACATATAAGCGCCGACCGGCCGCGGGCCCGGCCCGCCGGGCCAGACCGCGACGCTGGTCAAGAAGCTTATATCTTCTGAACCCCGCATTCCGATTGGACAAGCCGGTCTTCGCCATAATAGGATAGCCCCATCAAGAACATCCTGTGATTGTTGTTATTGACAATGTTTTTTTTCTCATGTTGAGGGTCAGCACGGCGCATGACAGTGCGCGTCCAGGGTGTTCAGAAAGTATTATTCTGCTGTAGCTGAGAAACGGCGCTGGACCTACAAACTAAATTTTGGTGGTGAGGGCTGAAGAACACCACCATGAAATGTTACACAGGTAAAACTCTGGGTCACACTGCACTGTGCCACGTGCACCCCTGTTCGTCCCACGAAAATTACCTCAAAACATCTTGCAATTTACCGGACCTATATCTTCGGCAACCAAAAGTCGCAAAGGACACGGGTTCAAACACCAGCAATCGTAGAGAAACGATCTGCCCGGCGTATACTAACTATGTGTCGATCAGCGAGACAATAGCGCGTGGTACGTGCAAAGTTTACTGGCTATTACAAACGCAAATCATAGTTTTATGACATTCTTTCACCAATTTTAAATCAGTGCTCAGCACCTATGGCGTGAAGCGATTTTTTAAAACAAACACCAATATGTAACCAAATGTCGTCTCTAAATTCATGCAAAATGAGCTTTTAATTGCAGTATTTGCTTGTTAAAATCTGTCGTAAATTTTTATTGACGATTCTATAACATTTTCTCATTTAACACCGCCGGTAGCTTCAAAACCAAGGGGTGCTAGACGAATAAAAATGATTGCAGCTGTTTAAAGCGCAATCAAATCCATCTAATAACCCACCCACAATTAATTTTTGCTTTACAACATGAAGCTTATATTGCAAATTTAAAAAACGCTTCAAAACCCTATTTAGTTCAAAGTATCGATTTAAGTGTTCTATTTGCCGGCAAAACAACACATAGCGAAAATAATTCCAAAATGCATGCTTTGGCACAAGACGAAACCCCGTTGGACGGGTGTAATTGACGCGGATTTATTCGGACTCGCTCGTCCTTCGCCGTTTAAGGCGTCTTACTGGTATAGAAAATACTGATCAAACATGAACGGTTTGTATTCAGAACCTGAGCAACGCATTCATGTATGTACCATTAGATGTTTACACCGAACCGACCCATAATGATCGTCTTTCAAGCGCGTCATTCGTCATTACAGACCATTAAGATAATGTGGATACTGTGGTTAAATCACCCATTAACTTTGCTTAAACAACCAATCTAGTCCATTCCTCAAGATAAATGACCGGAGATATTGCATCAACATGGTTAAGCACGTATTCTTCTAAGTGAGCGCATGCATGAAGCCAGGCGGCAGCAGCGCGAATAAGTCAGCCCACACTGCCGATCTGCCAATAGTATCCCGACACTTACGACACGAAGAACGAGTTACGACACACGCATCTCTCATTGACCCCAACAGCACCACAGTACACGTCACCGACACCCTGCCAACAGCACCACACGTCACCGACACCCTGCCAACAGCACCACACGTCACCGACACTGCCAACAGCACCAACTCCCGAACACCCTGCAACAGCAACCACACGTACCGACACCCGGCCAAACAGCACACACCGTCACCGACCGTATCCCAGCAGCACCACACGTACACCGGACGAATCCGCTGCCAACAGCACCTACACGTTCACCGACACCCTTCAACAGCAACCACACGTCACCGACACCCTGCCAAACAGCAACACACGCACCGGACACCCTGGCCAAAGCAACCCTACACGTCACCGACACCCTGCAACAGCCCCACACGTCACCGACACCCTGCCAACCAGGCACCACACCGTACTGCGACACCCTGCCAACAGCACCACACGTCACCGACACCCTGCCAACAGCACCACACGTCACCGACACCCTGCCAACAGCACCACACGTCACAGACACCTTGCCAACAGCACCACACGTCACCGGCACCCTGCCAACAGCACCACACGTCACCGACACCCTGCCAACAGCAACACACGTCACCGACACCCTGCCAACAGCACCACACGTCACCAACACCCTGCTGCCAACACACCACACCGTCACCGACACCCTGCCCAACAGCACACACGACCACCGACACGCCGCCACAGCACCCACGTCCACCGACACCCTGCCAACAGCACCACACGTCACCACACCCTGCCAACAAGACACCACACGTCACCGACACCTTTTGCCAACAGCCCAACGTCACCGCACCCTGCCACAGCAACACACGTCACCGACACCCTGCCAAGCAGCAACACACGTCACCGACACCTGCAACAGCAACCACACGTCCACCCGACACCCTGCCCAACAGCACCACACTCACCGTACCCTGCCAACAGCACCACACGTCCACCGGCACCTGCCAACAGCAGACAACACGTACCGCACTCGACCTGCCAACCAGCAACACACGTCACCAACACCTGCCAACAGCAACACACGTCACCCGGCAACCTGCCAACAGCACCACCGTCACCCGGATACACATCTGCCACAGCAACACACGTCACCGACACTTCTACCAACAGCACACACGTCCCCGACACCTGCCAACAGAGACCACACGTTCACCGGTAACCCTGCCAACGCACCACACAGTCACCGACACCTACCAACAGCACCGGACCGACGTATCTAACCAGGCACCTGTCTTACCTAGACACCTTCGCACCACGACACCCTTCGTCAACAGCACAACAGTACACGGCAGATACACCTCAACGCTACACACGTCTACTCGGCTCTCTGCCAACAGTTCACCATCAGCTCACCAAAACACCACTCTGTCACCAACATGCACCCACACGTATCTGACCAATCACGCCTGCCGAACAGTCACGGCACTTTACGTCACCAACACCCTGACATACAGCAACACACGTGCCATACCGAACATGCCTCGCGTACCAAGCAGCACCACACGATCACCCGACCACCACTGCCCAACAAGCAGCACGAGCTTCAAACGAGCACCCTGCACAGCACACACGTCACCTGACATCCCTACAACTACACCACACGTTATTGCCGACACCCTGCCACAGCACCACACGGTCACACAACAACGCCTGCCCAACAGCCATCCACACGTCACGGCACCCTGCAAAAAGTGCACGCCCACCACCCCGGACACTGCCAACAGCACCACACGTCACCGACACCACCTGCCAAAGCAAACACGTTCACCGGACACCGCCAAACCAGCACACACTCACCGATACCCTGCCAACAGCACAGGGCATCTCATCGGGACACCCTGCTCATACAGCACCGACAACTCCAGCGAACACCCTGCCGAACAGCACCACACGTCCGACACCCACTGCAACGCACCACACGTCCACCGGCCCTGCAACAACCACACGTTCCCTGCAAACCTTGCCAACAGCACCACACGTCACCGGCACCCACTAGCCAAACAGCACCCACGTCGCCTGACCTGCTGCGACACAGGAGACATCATCACGGTACGCTGCCAACAGCACCACACGTCACCGACCCTACCACAGCACACAACCGTCCCACCGCCCTCTGCCACAGCACCACACGCAATCCACGACACCATGCCACACACCACACGTCACCGGCTCACCCTGCCAACAGCGACCACACGTCACCGGCACCCTGCCTAACAGCACCACACGTCACCAACACCCTGCCAACAGCACCACACGTCACCGACACCCTGGGAAGCCAATAGCCTTTTTCACGAAGGATTTGTTTGTACCCGGTAGTACCCGGTAGTACCCGGTAATATGTGTGTATTATCTGATTATACAAATTTCGCATTGTAAGAGCAGATAATTGTACAATAATTCATAAAGTTTCAATTGATACCACAAATATCTGGGGAAAGCCGTGTTCCTAGACTCAATTACCCAAAACACACGAAATATTACCGGGCACTACCGAGTACTACCGGGTACAAATAAATCCTTCGTGAAAACAGCTAATAGGTCATCAGCGCCCTGCTCGTCTGTAGTGGGAGGGTAGCATGATTCTCTGCATCTCTCAGCCCTGGATGGACATTCACCGGAAATGGCAAGCCC
The DNA here is from genome assembly GCA_014673585.1 of Semibalanus balanoides. Lineage (NCBI taxonomy): Eukaryota > Metazoa > Arthropoda > Thecostraca > Balanomorpha > Balanidae > Semibalanus > Semibalanus balanoides. The sequence goes on from VOPJ01009497.1 coordinate 7,022, forward strand.
ATCGCTAGGACTCGCATCACACTGAAAGGAGACCGTCAAAGGCCGACGCCTTTCTCTCACTAAGTGGCTGGCAAGTCATTGTTGCGCATTCCCACGGCGTTCCCGAGTCATTACAGAGCACGTCATCAGGGAGGAATGGCGTGATAATCAGGGGTGGAGAATTGTAAAAATGCCAGGGGGTGCTTTTCACCGGTGGCTAGCTCTCCGGCCCGTTTGTTCCTCTGAGCGAGGCGGGACGACCGCAGAGAGAGCGAGGTTCAAAGCTCTGAGCTGGCCCTTAAAGGAAAAGTGTGCTATTTTTAATTCCAGAAGCACTGCAGATCGCCGACTATATGTAGGAGAGAAGTGTGAGCATTTAGGAATGTTTTACACGGGACGTAGCGCGGGATCGTCCTCGAATCGGCGGCCTTGGCTAATAAACTGGCGCAAAAAAAAAAAGTCTGTGGAGGTTTGTTCAGTCGTAACACGGAGTCTTAGTAGGCAACAGTTGGTCGATGTGACATGTGTCTCGGTTTGATTGGTCATGGTCCTGAGCGACTCACTATTGCTGCTCATCAGCTTCCTAAAATTATGCTGAATATGGTAGGAACGTTGCATTTTTATACGTTAAGGATTGTGATAATGCTTTTTCTTGCCATATTTATACTTATAACTGTATTTCATGTTTGCATGCATGTCGATGTCCCTCGCCCGGATAGGGGGTGATGCACCCGCTCGGTTTTTCTCAAGATAGCTCTTCGTAGTTTTTGACCGATCGCGTGAAAGTTTCAGTGAACCCACTATTTTTGAACATTGAGTCACATGACTCCTGAAAATTTGAACTTCCAACGTTCATGACCCTGACCTATGACCTGTTTTTCAAGGTCATGTCAGGACGAAACTGGCGTACCAGTTAGGTCCGATCCTTGTGGTAATATGTGCAGTTCGCGAGTGTTCGACGTTCACGGAGCAAATGCAAAGGTATTCCAGTGTGACAGGTGTCCAGGCGCGGATTCCAGGATTTCGTTCAAGGGAGGCGCCAATAACAAAGAGCTTTCGCCCGTCCGGCGCGCGCATATGGACCTTGGCTCAGAAGGGGTGCGCGGCCCAAGTCGCCACCCCTCCCCCACCGTGGATCTGCGTCGGGTGTGTATTTCCAGGTGACGGCGATATTCAAATATTGGGCTATTTGATCATAGATTATATTGTTTACTGGGGTCATGCGGTACCAACAGGTCAACTGAGGTCACGGACTCAGATAGCCTGACATTACCGTTTAAGCAATCTTGACAGTTTTTTTGGTCATCTTTTGTGTAGGCTGATTTTAAATTTGGCATGGAGACGTACTGGAGGGGGGTATGCCACTAACACTCACTGGAAGGGGGGTTCTTATGTGCCTTCCCTGAGATCTCAGATTGTATGAAAGCTAGAACGTTCAAACTTGCAGGGTAAGTAGTTTCTGTGATGATCTACATACCCTGAATTTTTGGTGACCTTAGGTCAATATTTTAAAGGTCAAACGCGGTCACAAAGGTCAAATCGGGCCAAATGTCACCATTTTGGGGATTTGACCTCTGTGACGTCAAGGTCAACAGCAAGTGTTGAAATTCTGTATAGGGGATGAGACACCATGTGACAATGGCTACCAAATGGCGACTGAATCGAGTGTCCGATCTTACTGTCTGGTTCGAGATTATGTTTCGCCGACCTCGATTCTGGCGCCATTTGCCGCCAAGTTATTTTTATTTAGGGTCAAAGTTGGGGGCTTGCCCCTCCCGACTAAAAAATTGTGGGGGCAGTTTCCCCCTGCCCCCGGCTCTCTAACGCCTATGGCGCTCTTATACCTGTATCTATCCTATCTCGTCTCGTGCAAGCTCGTGCGAGTAGACGTCTTGGCCAAGGGACGGAGGGCTCAAGAAGAGGGGGGGGGCACGCGGCCATGCCCCTGAGAGCAAGATATATTAAACACTAGATAGTAATAGAGCGACGTAATAGAGATTCCTAAACCATACCCTACGGCCCCGCTGATGAGCTTATTGACCCATCCACCCCCCCGGGTCAGCAGCATATGGCTGAGAGAAAAATGAGAACTTTTCCCGGGACGGTGCCTCTCCCCCGTCTGAGAGAAATCCTGGCACGCACTGCCTGGTCTGCTCGCCCGCCATCTCTGGCGAGTAGATGTCTGGAAGATTTCTGAAGGAAGGCCCCCGTCGAGCGACAAAATCCCCAGGACATTCCCTAGAATGCACAACTTTTCCGAATGTGGTGGCAGTAAGCGTCTGGAATAAAATACGCAATAGTTCACCTTGGATTATTTTTGTCAAACACGATTTGACTATATTTTCAAATACAACTTCTTTTCATAATGTCAAAAATAGCCATACATGCGCCGATTCAGGATAGAAGGACGTACATTATTCATTTTTGATTTTACCGAAACTATATGCGTACTCTGCAACTTCAAAAAAAAAAAAAATGAATGGCTCAGCCAGTCAGATTTGAGAGAAGTCGCGTAAGATTACTGTAAAGCCTCCCGAAGGGCCACATTTTTTACATTCTTTGTTTATGGCCCACATTCCTTCGACAAAAAGTCCTTTATTTTCGGCTGGAGAGCCTTTTCAGTCCAGAAAACTTGCGGTTAGGTTTTTTAACACGGCCTACAAAACTGCTATCTCAGTTCAAAACCCATGTTGAAGGTGAACTATTTCCTGTAAGGGTCACCGACGCTAGCAAGTCTACGAGTTAAATGTCCGGCGAGGTATTCTCTCGTGGATTCTCGATTCTCCGCGAGTCAATTCCGCACGCTCCTGCGGACGCACTGGAGTTGGACCAGTTGTGAATCTGCTGAATCACACTGTAGTTACATTTATATTTGTCGAACTGGTACATCAGACTACCATCGTATTTTATGGTTAGCTAGATATAATTATCCTCACGCAACACAAAAGATCCGCTTTGCGAATAGGCTACCGATGACTGATACCCAACGTTTAATTAAAGCTTCATCCAGGATCAAATGAGTATGCGAACTAACGATTGGGGCTTATCAAAGTACTCCTATTAAATTTCCTCGAACGCATATAGGTACTTGTAATCCTTCAGGGTGAATATTAAGCAATATTATGCAACACAAAGTGTCAGTTCCAATTATTGATCTTGACTCTTGACTGGTATAGATACACAGGTATTATACCTATAACCTCATGGATCGTTATTCCATTGAGACGTTGAGACGCCATTGAGAGTTTAAAATTCCACACGCAACCTTTAAGAAGCAAATAGTAATTATACCTCTTAGGTATGCTTGCCAAACTTTTGTATACAGCTTTTCATCATAGTCTTCCGTCGATCACGCAACACAGAAGATGTTCGTTTCGCGAATCAACCACAATGAAGCTCTGTTCAGTTAAATCACAATTTATTTCACGACCAATTGTGCTGGTGCAACTTAACTATTGATCATGGGTGTTCACTTATCAATGACCAATGTACTGCAATTTAAACTATCACGAATCTGTTACACACCTATATTCATACAACGTATCCGAACATCTTGCAATGAGCATTGCGCAACACTATACATCACGCAGTATCAATTGTTGATGATTTTCCTTGACTCCAGTATCCGAACGAGCGCCATTGATTAATGCATATGGTACAGGGCACACTGCACGACATCGTGTTTAATTTTCTTGTTACTTAGCCACACTAACTACCCGTAACAGATGCCAGCCGCTGTCGCTGATAGCCAGAGATAACTACTCTCCCGATGGAACCACCAATTTAAGTCGACAGCCGGACTCGCAAGTGAGTGCATTTAGTCTGTGGCATTCGCTTTCGCCGCCGCCGCCGCCGCCGCCGCCGCCGCCGCGCCGCCGCGTGCCTCCTCTGCGGCATGACGGCGACACAGACGCCCTCTGTAGACCCCACCACCTCGCCAGGAGTCCCGCTGGGAGTTCGGAGACCGGTGCGACAGTCATCTCTGCATGGATATCTCTCTCCCATACGGATCCGAATCTGCGCCGCGGACGGCAGGAGAAAACCGACACGTTACATCAGCGGTTTGACAGGAGGCCAGCGCGCAGAGGAAACACTCGGACGGCGCCGCAGCCGGGGGCGTCTTTTGCGCCGCGGCGCGCAGAACAGGCGGGCGGCGGCCAGTGCCATTGTCGGTGGCATTTCTCTCTCTCTCTGGTGTTGGCCAGAGCGGCCGCGGCGTCCCGGGAGTTTCTCCCCATTGATCTGCCGAGCGAAACACGGACGTTTCCGCCGCGGCGGTCAATGCATGTGAAAGGACGCCGGAGCCGCTCGCATTACCGCCGAATACGGCCGGCTGTTTTTATCAGAGGATCCGGAGAGCTTTCGTTCAGCCCGCTGGCTATGTGCGTGAGATGGTAAGACGCAACTGTACCACTCACCAGCGGCTGGTGTCCGCAGATGGCAAGCCCGAGAGTTTCGGGTGTTCTGAAATAGAGATGTGTCGGTCTGAAATAGAGATGTGTCGGTCTGAAATAGAGATGTGTCGGTCGAGTGACATGCGACACGGCGGAACGCATGCTGTCAGGGCCTATTTTAAGGGAAAACCACTGGGGGGGGGGGGCAAGACAAGATCAAACATTGCAACACAAAGGCAAAAGGACGTAAATTGACTCTGATGTAATATTCCAGTTAACGTTTGGTATCGAGCAGAGCCCCAAAACGACTGGAAGGGGATGAAAATTAACGTTCCTACTAAAAAACATCGAGTTTTCATTCACGAAACCCACCGTTTATACTTTAAAATGACACGACATAAAACTGTCACGTATGCTCAATTACTTATCCCATTGTTGGGGAAATGTGATCCAGCTCGTAGGGCAGGTAATACAATTTGAGCATGCAGAGCATGAAGAGACCGAAGGAACTCAATGTTAAAAACTATAATTCCTAAGGTATACAATATACATCCATACAATGGCTTCGCAAGGATTTTTTAGGCTGGGGGGCAAATATGGTGTGGCAGACGTTAAAGCGCCACAACAGCGGAATGGGAAGGTTCCCCTTAGGTTTATGAAAAATAGCGGAAAACAATGGTATTTCACGCCGCCATTTTTGGCACAACTGTTTGCCTATCAATTGCCCAAATCGGGTTTAATGTTTATTGTTTGGCCTCGGGTCTCCTCAGGTCTGGTCACTAGGTCAAGTCTAGTGATTCCACCTCCGAAAAATGTAATGTCATGCCGCAGCCAGATTGGCTTTGACCGTAGCTTGGAAACTTCAAGGGATTTTAACCGGCGTCAAATAATATATAAATATGTTATGGGATGATTTGGTATTATCAGTGTCTAAGGTGAAGTCGAATTTATTGTGACCACCAATTTAAGTCAGTGGACATGGAAGATGCATATAACACAGATAAATGGTTATTGTGCCAATGTTTATTTAGATCTTTACGACTTTTTGCTATATATCATGTCCATAAGATCCATAAGGTGTGATTAGTTTGTCCTGCGACAGTATCCCGGAGTGTCGACAGGAGTCACGAGATGTCCATAGGCGGGATATATTTCTTGCACATACATCTTTCCTACATGTATCGGGATGAAGAGGTGCACATTATCTGATAGTATTCATCCTCTATTGTGTTTGACTTGTAGAATGGCTAGAAGCACCTCGTTCGATGTGAAGTGTGACCCTGACTTGATTGACTGTCCTCGATCACGTCAGTACGTCACGTCAAATCAGGATAGTTAAGCCTTGCGGAGAGAGAGAAAAAACACTTAACAAGTGCCATGCATGTGCTTGGCCGCCACCTTCGCCGTGGCGTGGTGGCGTTAAGCGCCCTGCTTCTAACTCGGTCTGCGTATGGCAGGTTGAACATTTAAACAATGCTTGATAGCACGCCACAAATCAAGTGAAACTATTTGGACGTCCTTGGGTAGGTCAAAATTCAAGTCACCAGAGGTCATCCAAGTCGAATTTTTCAAGTAAAAAATAAGACTCTGCTCCAGAAACCCGAAAACATCTCGAGAGCTAGGAATCAACGGAAACAGATAATCGACAGTTCATTAACAATTCAATTGCACTGGTACAGTCAATTTAGCTAAGCTAATAGTTTACGCTCTGAGGTCACCTAAATGTCATGATGACATTTTCTGATAAAAAAGCTCGTGAATAACTTCGTATTGGTTTGAACATAGAGAGGGCTAATTTTGACACCCATCGTGTTTCACATAAATACGCTTTTGAACACTATTTATGGTCGACGGCGGGCCTAGAGCGACTTTCAAAATTTGACTCTGGTTAGGTCATTTTGGTGAACCCATGTAGGTCATGTTACATATGGGGTGATGCGACCGACGACGGCAATCAGTAGTGTCATTTCGCACGTTCCTTTATCTTTATAATATCAAATGTTATTGGCAAGGCAAGTGCTTGTGACGACAGATGACTCAGCTGACGCTTTCAGAGGTCACTGACAGCAAATTCGCACCTGGATCATCAATATTAGCTACAATAGGCATGATAATGAAAGAATTGACCTTATCTAAGCGCTATTCTCTGAATAGAAAGCATTTTCATATGTTCCATTCGATCTAAATGGGGAGGTTGAAATTGACCTAACCTAACAACGAATATAAATACAAATCAAGAAACCATGCCGATTTAAGTTACGAATGGTCCTTATGAAATCTGTAAGGTTAAAATATTCTCGACAAACATTGTGCTTCGGCACGACCAAACTGTTGAAGATAATGTCACGGTGGCGTGACATAAGTAACCTGGGCTGAGATGACCCGAGGTCAAAACTCTTACATATTGTGGGTAATTAATGCCCCAACGCCGTGCAAATTTTGGCGGCGCTGCGCGCCGAAAGTCTTTTTAGCTATCCTCAAAAAATATTAAAAGCCAGAGTCCTGCACTCCCCGGCAGGGCGCTTTTGTGTAAGATACAACAAGCCGTTTTCACGATGAATTATTTTGCGCGAAATGTTTTAAACTTCTTTAAGTGTTTTAAATGTTTTAGTAGTAGTCGTTTTCACGATAGACTAAATTGCAAGAAATGCTTTAACACTCACCCTACGGTCCCGTAGGGCGAGGGTTATTTTGTTTTGAATTAGTCCATCGTGAAAACGGCTACTATCTAAAACATTTTAAAATGTTTTGAAACATTTCGCGCAAAATAATCCTTCGTGAAAACGTCTAAAAGCACATTTTAAGGGACACAAATTGTACCTTCCTCGAAACGCAAAGTCTTAGTGGGGAAAAAGATGGGATACTAGACATGCGCGACAGTGATATCTGAAAAATATATGTGAGCACTATGGAAATATCTCCCTTGACGCAACATGGGCGTCTGTCCAACCGAGTGACCAAGGGTTCGGTCCCCTCATGGTAGATCGCTTCGGACCCCAATATTAGCAGGATTTTTAATAATAACCCTATGGAGTGGGTGAAAAGTGACAAGCACCTGCGTTGCCCCCAGTCCCCCAAATTTGGTTGTTGACATTCCTGGTCCAACAAGTCCCAATTACCCTGCTCTGCCGTTAATGAGCAATTGTTCAAAGGATATTAATTCATGATTTTTCGGAAATAGTTAAATATACCTTTTTTCTGGAAAATAGTAAATAGGAATATCATGGAATTTTGCATTGTATTTAAATAAAATATCAACAGTTTTTTAATTTTTTTTATTTAATATATATCAAGCGACAAATGACATGGAATTAATAAAATCAGGGTGGGCAAAATGTCTTGACTGGGGGGCAAAACGGCTGACTGCGGGGGCATTTGCCCCCCAGTTAACATGTTAAAATAGGTCTTGCATGCTGTTCAGTCCAGACGTGGACTTTATCGGGGTTAAACTATCGACTATAGCAAATGGTAGTGGGTTTGTCGAAAAAATGCAAAAATTGTAGCAGGGAACGTGGTGCACCAAGACGATTATTATATAAATGAAGTTCTTTGACTTATGGCATTCAACGCAACTATCTCAATGCAATTCTATGACTTATGACATTTAACGCAACTGGGTCCACAGGGAAGTATTGAACGTTAGGGGACGGTTTGGGTAAAAAATGAAACAAAAGCTTGCATTTGAAAAATATAATTAGCTCGTATGCTCAACACGACATGCTTAGGTATACACATATCGGAAAATGTCTCGCGATAAGATATGAACCAATCTATAAAAGCAGACAAGCACACTTGGCATATAGATAGTAGCGGCGTCAATCGGTAACCAAAATTTTGGTTACCGAAAAAATGTGTGACGATTCGTATCGCGTCGGTCAGGCTTATAATTTTTGGACACTTTCGTCACTCAATCTTGTTTAAATAGTATACTGTTAAAAAAATCGTCAAATCTTCGACATTTTTGGCCTCAACCAAAAATCGGTCAATATTTGGACAACCAAAAATGCCTCCTGTTTGGTATTGGATTGGTTTTGGTCAGGAAATTTTGAGGAAAATGACATCACTAATAGATAGTCGTCAGTAAAAATTGTCAGATCCAGAACTAGACATGCAGCTTAAAATGACAGGCGCCTAAACATTTGGAGTTGTAGATCAGTGGCGGATCTACGGTCGGGCAAAAGGGGCAATTGACCCCTTAAAAAATGCCTCAGATTGACGCAAAATTGTCACACTTCCTGAAATAGAAGAAAATCCAAGCAACTTTTACGAAGGAAAGTTTGCTTTAATTCAGCTATCAATGCATAAACAAGCGAAATCCGATGAGTTTTCATAGCTGTACTGTGTGAGACTATTTTGATTTTTGCCCACCCAAACTCCGGTTCTGGAGCCACCTGTGTTTAAGACCATGTCTTAACAGACCTGTCCCTCTCCTTCATATATTATTCCGCTGCCACAGACTTCATTGCATTCGATTGCAGGCAGCATGCTTATTGCTTATTGAAACATTAATTTATCTCGGGATCGCCCCTCCCTGGGCAGATATATGGCCCAGAACCAAATGATCCGATATTTATAGAGGAGCGGCTCTTAGAGGGTAGATTGGACCGCGGACGGGAAGCGACAGCATGATGTAAATTGAGGCAATTATGGGGAGATCGACCCAATAGCATCCGCTCATTTCACAAGTGTCGTAAACATGGGTCACACCTGTTGTCGATTAGTAAGTATCTGTTGACTGTTATCGTAATCCATTCAACCGTTGCCATGCCAATGAGTTACTTCACAGGATCGAGGGATGTGTTTTGTGTCTGTCACCATTCATTGCTTGCCTTTGGCGCCAATGTATTTTGATGTTTCTACTAAAGCTAAACTAAACTCCAGTCCTGTGTCCGATTCGTGCAATATCTACTGCTGCTGATCTGATCTAACACAAGTCTGCCATATCCCCAAACAATCGACCAGGCTGACACCACGTGACACGAACGGTAACAGACAGTCTAAAGTGGACACAGGGCCGGGACACAGTCGGTTAACTGCCCGAGTAATTTGTCCAGCCGTCAGCCGCTCATTAGGGCCTTTCTCCGTCCGGTTAAAGTGGCACCGTGACCCTTGTCGACCCAGCACAGATTACTCGGTCAGCGCGGACCGCCTAATTAAAACTTCACCCCGGTAAAATAGATCACGGACGGGGCGCGCGCGCCTCCGAACGACCAGCTATGCCTGGCGCGTCGGTGCCGACAGGGTCACGGGGTTATAGAGCCTTGGTCACGGGTGTCGCCGGGCCGCAGCCGACGCTTTGTCCGGCTGAATACCGACTAACTGCAGAGAGAGATGAACGAGGGCAGGTCGGAGCGTCGCCGTCGTAAACCGGGCCGGCTGAATGGCCGACAGAAGTGATCGGGGCACGGGACTGGATCGGCACCGTCACACCGCGGTACTGACTCGCGCCGAGCCGCGTCGAGCCGACCTGGCCACCTTGACCGTGGGCCGCACCGTCACGCGTGCGGCTGACCCGGCTCGGAGCGCCATAAACTCTGCGTAGCTTGTTATTCGCCGCCGAGGCGCGGGGGTGCGCGCGTGACAATTACGGTGACATAGCGGCGGTGGCGGCGCGGTCCGGCGCGCCTGGCACGTGTCTGGCGCAACACGGGTCGGGGATACAATTGGGCTGCTCTGGAGCCGTTTTTGCTGGCCTGCAGATGACCGTGAGGGTCGGATGAGGGACGGGATTGGACAGAGAGGGCGGCTGGGTCGGGTGTCGTGTCGGACCGTCTCAGACGCCCGACTTCAGAGGCGGCACTGCAGGGAGATGGGAACGATAGACGTACCCGGAGATCCTACCGTCGAGATTCGGACTGCTCCAGACACAAATGGTGGGGCTTATGCACAGTTTGTCATTTGTTATGATGATTCTAGCGAGATGTGAAACCAAAATGTGCTTATATTCTGGATCTGTAGAATAAGCAGGTACAGCAACTCCATTACAACAACACATATTTTATTCGTAAATCAAGAACAAGTCAAATTGTTTATCCTCGATTTCTTTATCTCCTCATCTCGGTGGAATGGGAACGTTTGCACAGTGAACATTCGTACGACATAAAGGTACTTAAAAATGTCAAAGATCGGATAGGCTGATGAACCATTTTACGTACGAACCTCATATTACTGCAACAAATCAAATATGAACGTGTTGTATCGAATGATAACCGCTTATATCATATTATGTAATTGTGTAACCCTGTGGTTGGATGTGATTCAATTATAAAAAAACACATCGCATTACCACTGTCGGATCCAGAGCGCTAAAAGGTGTGTTGTAGCACACCCTCATCAGAAAGTCTGATGAGACTCAGGCCTCGACACAGCAGCACTCCCTGCAGCCGCCGCCAGTCACCAGTGGCCACCGCCCACACTTCCCACCCTGCTAAACGGATGCTATTGGCAGCCGCCAAACTAAACAGATTACTCCCTGCAGCCGCCGCCAGTCACCAGTGGCCACCGCCCACACTTCCCACCCTGCTAAACAGATGCTATTGGCGGCGTCTCTTTACCGATACTGAGGACAGCTGCACACCCCGGCCGCACCATGTAACATCACAGCAGAGTACTGAATACAATGCCAGCGCAGCCGACTCCGACCTGCTGCTGCTGACGTCATCATCATATGATGACGACCTGCTGCTGCTGACGTCATCCGTGGGCAAATGAGAGTGGCGCCTCAGGGCACAGTTTGGCATCGTGCCACCTTGGCAGTCAACACATTATTGGCCGGCGGTGACCGGCGACCGAACCGTCTCCAGTCTCCAGACGTCTCCTAACTCAGTGTTGATGTTTCAGTGTTGGCCTGACACCCGAGACGTGTTTTTAACGCACGTCTCATGGATGTGCGATCTTGTTCAATCGGCGTCGTTGCAACTTCATTCATGTATGCTGCGACGCCCAAACCCGATTATTGTAACGTACTTCGATTCTAGCCGTGTCGAGCAGCCCATATATGTCGCAGATGTCTCACGATGTCAAAATGCGAATTTTATCATTTTTACCATATTAGTACAGTAAAGTTTTGTCGTCGATTTAAGCCCTCTGTTCGCGTAGCTCCAGTGTGACCTCAGTTAACAGCAGCGTGCAGCGGGGAGGGAAGAGGGCAGACCGACCAGCCGGCCAGACAGTGCAGCAGACAGTGCAGCGGGGAGGGAAGAGGGCAGACCGACCAGCCGGGGAGGGAAGAGGGCAGACCGACCAGCCGGCCAGCCGCTGCCCACATGGTGATTCTCGAGTCCCGACCGTCTCTGAAAAAGCCTCTCGGTCGCTGATCGTGTCCCGCCGATCTCACCTTAAACGGCATCCTTTGCCCACATCCTCCACACGCCGGTCTGGCCGCGTCCCGTTTTTCTGACCGTTCACGGTCAGACCGCGGTGATCCGACTGCCCGTACAATTATCTCCCGACAGCTGTAAACACAGAGATGCTGCAGCTAAAACAAAGCTGGAGGCTGGACAAGGTCGTCGTTTTTTTCGTCAGCTGAACGTGACCCATTATAATGCGGTGGATTTGTCTTATCACTGTCCTCTATTCAGCCCACACACTTCCCCTTCCCCAATGGCACCATCGTCTAATCTGAGCTGTAGCCGATGGACCCTGTATAGCTAATTCCCTTCCCCCTTACGCCTATCTATCCTATCCAATAGCAATCTCAACTGTAATCACCGATTATATTGTGCTGTTCTTATGGAAAGCTTATATATCTTATAATATTTCATTTCAAGAAGGCCTTCTAATTTGACTTTCTTTTGAGTAAGTCATTTAAATGTACCTGATTAATTCACGCATTTTTCAGGTAACTGGCCCGTCGCAAATGACCTTTAAACGTCATGCATATGGCTATCTCATATCGCATAGCACCCTAGAGCCGATTTTAATATACGGGGAGGGACTACCATCGATTGCGTAGCGACCCTTCAGGGCCACTGTTTGGCATGCGACCTAGTGAACCAGGTCAGGTCAGATAAGGTCAGGGACAGGTATTCCACGCAGTTTTACCCATCACACAAACTGATACGACTGGTCACTGCAGTCACCTATTACCACGACACACACTTCTTGCCCTCGTGTTCGGATGCCAGGCAGGCTGGGCGGTAGACAAAAGCGGATAGGACGGAGTGAGGTGAGATGCCGTGAGATGGGACGGGACGGGATGGGACGGAGTGAGGTGAGATGCCGTGAGATGGGACGGGACGGGATAGAACGGAGTGAGGTGAGATGACTGTGAGATGGGACGGGA
>VOPJ01009498.1:0-19677 GCA_014673585.1 Semibalanus balanoides
AGATTATGTCCACTTCAGGACCAACACGGGTGCAGCATAATCCTCATATTCAGGAGCAATATTTCATGTACAAAAACATAAACAGCAGTGCAACAACATATGGATATTGCAGTTGATATATCCTTTTTGACCGGGAAGAGGCGGGGGCCAAAAGATAAGTTTTGCCCCCGCTCCGATTTTGCTAGCGGGGGCGGCTGCCCCCAGTGCCCCCCCCCCGAATCCGCCGCCCCTGACTGCGGCACCCAGATTGCGCCTTCGGCGCAGGGGCGCCAATTCCCATTGAGGGGGGCTGCCAGCCCCGCTGCCCCCCTCTGGATCCGCCCCTGATGGGTACGCCACTGGTCATATGTAAAATGTCAAAAGTGTGTGGGTGTATTGTGTGGGTGTGATCTTGACTGAAACCGTAATTGGGCTCAGGCCTGTGGCTGCAAGAAGTTAAATAAACAAATAAACAAATTTGTGAATTTGTATGGTATTTGAAGCGATGTTTTTCAGCTCAACCCCCAACTTTTCTGAAGAAGCTACGAACCTGAGTGCTGTTCACGGGTGCCTGCGGTCGCTGCGGTCGCTGCGGCCAGCCGCAGAGATTAGGCTCCGCCCACTGCTCCTACGTCACACGAGAGTGCGCGCCATGACGACAAAGCCGCGGCTTCCAAATTTGTCTGCGGCCGCGGCTCTGCGGTCGCTGAGGTGACTTTCCCCGGCCGCAGGAATCGCTGGCGGCGCAGCCGTGGTGACGTCATAAACTTACTACCATTCCCCGTCCTCTACACCACGCTGGCTGGCCGCAGCCGTACCGCAGCGAACCGCAGGAGATATGGAACGGCGACCCGTGAAACAGCACCCCTGGACCTCCTAGTGAAATCAGAACCAGGTGCCCTGTTCACGGTGCCGCAATCTGCTGCGGTCGCTGGCGCCGCTGCGGCCAGCAGGCCGTGGGGGTGGACGGACGTGGGGCTGGGTGGTAAGTATGACGTCAACCACGGCTGCCGGCCGCCCAGCGATTCCTGCGGTCCGGAAAAAGCAGCCCGCAGCGACGCGAGAGTCCGCGGCCGCAGAGAGCCGCAGCTTGTGTTCAAGGGCGCGCACTCTCGTGGGTGAGTTAATGGAGTTAAGTGGGCGGAGCCTAATCTCTGCGGCTGGCCGCAGCGACCGCAGCGACCGCAGGCACCCGTGAACAGCACTCAGATGGCGCTACTGCACAGAGAGCTCTCGGCAGAGACTCGGCAGACTACGTCACCTAGCGTCGTGTAAGGAAAAGTAGTGCTTCATTTTGTTGCCGCCAGAGACAAAATTTGGTCAGAGTATCTAATGTACCGTGGCCGTGGGTCAGTCCTTGCGGCTTCTATTCATCTGGGACTGGAAAGTGACGCTCAATGATGCATGTATCTTAAACATTTGCAACATTCAAGGACATAGAGCAAGGCTTTTTATTTAACGGGGGAATTAGGGCTTGCGGTAGACATCGTAATGTCCAACAAACTGAACAAAGTTGAGCTGCTTGTGGCATAATACATACGTATTTGTCCATGACAGCCAGCCAGACGATTTTTTTTTAATTCTTCTTAGTTACGACTTATGATCAAGACCTTGCAAACAATATACGTGACCTATTTTATTCGGGCTTAGTAAGTAAAGATGAAAATAATTAAACAATATTACGCCATGCACGAGGTTCTCAATCGAGCATTTTTACGCCTTTTTTGTGTCATTTCATGAATCAAAAGTAATATGGTAATCGGCCAATTATTGGTCTTACTTTTCAAACATGCTATTCTACTAAATGTGAAATGTCCGGGTTCAGCAATAAGTTTATATACCTACCTTGAGGCATAACCATAAAAACTATCAGGTAAAAATTGTGAAATTAGTGGCAGCTTTTTGTCTGTCTTACAAGGCTCTTGCTTGTCACTGGGGCGCCATTTATGTATGACACAGGAGGAAAATATTGACCTGTCTGCATTAGCTTCTGTAGTTTTCAAAGTACCGTGGCTGCGAGTCCTCTGTGCTGCGAGAAGTCAATCGGTGTTTAGTGTTTGGATTGGATGGTCGAGGGTGTGCTTAGGGGTGTTTGGTGCTCAAAATTTAATTGTTTCAAGTTAGACCTTCAATTGTGTACAGCCGGATAGAGAATTGGCAAGAATAACGAAACTGGGAGGCCTTCAAGCAACCCTGCCGATGTCCTGAAGGGAGGCACTGATAAAAACGCTATTAAAGGTTTGTCAGCTGTCTCGTCTGCTTCATTAAGAATTAGTGGATAATGTTTAAAATTGTTTATCTGGCATTCTAGCTTGACAAGTACAGACAAGCAATATAGTAAAGGATATAAAACAAGAGCATCTAATTATCAAAATGGCAGGGAACACTGGCATGGAAAACCTGATTGGCATTGTCAATCAACTACAGGATGCATTTTCACAAATGGGTGTGGCTATGCAGTTGGACTTGCCCCAAATTGCAGTGGTTGGAGGGCAGAGTGCAGGAAAGTCCTCTGTGTTGGAAAACTTTGTCGGACAAGACTTCCTTCCACGAGGATCTGGCATTGTGACAAGACGTCCTCTTGTGCTTCAGCTGATTAATGCACCTACAGAGTATGGAGAGTTCCTGCATTGCAAAGGTCAACAATTTGCCAACTTTGATGACATCAGAAAAGAGATTGAAGCTGAGACTGACAGAATGACTGGATCCAACAAGGGAATCAGCCCTATACCAATCAACCTGAGAGTGTACTCACCTAATGTTTTGAATCTCACCTTAGTAGATCTGCCTGGTATGACTAGGGTTCCAGTTGGTGATCAGCCAAAAGACATTGAGGAGCAGATCCGAAATATGCTCATGCAGTTCATCACAAAGCCCAATTGTCTGATCCTGGCAGTCACTCCTGCAAACCAGGATTTAGCAATAAGTGACGCTCTAAAACTGGCAAAGGAAGTTGATCCTGATGGAATACGTACTATTGGTGTCCTCACCAAACTTGACCTGATGGATGATGGAACAGATGCCAAAGACATCTTGGAGAACAGAACCTTACCGCTGAGACGTGGGTATGTGGGTGTTGTCAATCGCAGCCAGAGAGACATAGAAGGGCGGAAAGACATCAAGGCTGCCATGGCAGCAGAGAGAAAGTTCTTCCTCAGTCACCCTGCCTACAGAGCCCTTGCTGATCGCATGGGCACACCGTACCTTCAGCGAGTCCTCAATCAGCAGCTGTCCAACCACATTAAGGACACTCTTCCAGCTCTTCGTGACAAGCTGCAGAAACAGCTGCTGGGCATGGAGAAAGAAGTTGAGGAGTACAAACACTTCCGGCCGGACGACCCGAGCATCAAGACCAAGGCGATGCTGCAGATGATTCAGCGGCTGCAGGCCGACTTCGACCGCTCCATCGAAGGTTCCGGCAAGGGCGACGGTGGCATCAACACCGCCGAGCTGTCTGGCGGTGCCAAGATCAACCGCCTCTTCCATGAGCGCTTCCCGTTTGAGATCGTCAAGATGGAGTTCGACGAGAAGGAGCTGCGAAGGGAGATCGCCTTCGCCATCCGCAACATCCACGGCATCCGCGTCGGCCTCTTCACGCCCGACATGGCCTTCGAGGCCATCGTCAAGAAGCAGATTGAGCGCCTGAAGGAGCCGAGCCTCAAGTGTGTCGACCTGGTGGTGCAGGAGCTCACCAATGTGGTTCGCGCCTGTACCGACAAGATGGCGCGTTACCCGCGCCTGCGCGACGAGACGGAGCGCATCGTCTGCACCTTCATCCGCGAGCGCGAGTCCGAGGTAAAGCGCCAGATCATCCTGCTGGTGGACTGTGAGCTCGCCTACATGAACACCAACCACGAGGACTTCATCGGCTTCGCCGACGCGCAGTCGCAGACGGAGAACGCCAACAAGACGGGCCGCAAGCTCGGCAACCAGGTGATTCGCAAGGGGCTCCTTGGCATCAGCAACCTGGGCATCATGCGCGGCGGTTCCCGCGACTACTGGTTCGTGCTGACGTCGGAGAGCCTCAGCTGGTTCAAGGACGATGAGGAGCGCGACAAGAAGTACATGCTGCCGCTGGACAACCTGAAGCTGCGCGACGTGGAGAGCGGCTTCATGTCGCGCCGCTCGGCGTTTGCTATCTTCTCTCCGGGCGGCAAGAACGTCTACAAGGACCTGAAGCAGCTGGAGCTGTCGTGCGAGACCAGCGAGGAGATGGACTCGTGGAAGGCGTCGTTCCTGCGCGCCGGCGTCTATCCCGAGAAGGAGCCACCCGCTAACGGCGAGGAGGCCGCCTCCGAGCCGTCCGCGTCTCTGGACCCGGCACTCGAGCGGCAAGTCGAGACGATCCGCAACCTGGTCGACAGCTACATGAGGATCGTCACCAAAACGACCGGTGACCTCGTACCCAAGACCATCATGTACATGATGATCAACCAGGCCAAGACGTTCATCATGGGCGAGCTGCTGGCTCACCTGTACGCCAGCGGTGACCAGGCCAGCATGATGGAGGAGTCGGAGGAGGAGGCGACCAAGCGAGAGGAGATGCTGCGCATGTACCACGCCTGCAAGGAGGCTCTCCGCATCATCAGCAGCGCGCAGCTGGCCTGCACGGCGGCACCCACCTCGGCCGCTGTCAACATGGACTTCGCCAACTCGACCAGCAGCGGGCCGTCCCCGGGTGTGGCGCGGCGCGGCCCTCCGCCGCCGGCTGCCGCGCGTGGACCGCCACCGGTGCCGGCCTCCAGCCGGCCCGCTCCGGCCATCCCGAACCGGCCGGGCGGCCGCCAGGGCCTGCCGCCACCGATGCAGCCGAACCGGGCCAGCGCGCCGCCGCCCGTGCCCGGCCGGCCGCGCTAGGAGCCGCCCCAGCCGAGCAGCGGCGGCGGACAAAACGGGAGTTCAGTGTCACTAGCCGGCGGCCGCGCCTGGCGGGATGGCGGCTGTGGAAGTCGCCCCGCCGGCCGCCGTAGCCGTAGAGGTGGAGGTGGAGTTGTTACTGCTGACGAGGGTCGCGCACCGGCCCGGCTTTGGCACTACAGTCCCGGAGTCTTCAAGGCCAGCCGTCTGGGTAGGTGTTCCAAACCTGCCGGTCGAACGTGGCGGACTGGACGTGACGGACTGGACGTGGCGGACTGGACGTGGCGGACTGGACGTGACGGACCCTTCATGACGAGACAGGCTCGTATTCACTTTGGCAGGTCAGAATCCCATGACTGTATTGACTTGCTTCGTTTATATGACTTAATGCGTCTTTGACTTTCTTTTCGATGAAGAACGATGTTGATATTGCATAGATCTGTTGCGCGTTGTACATTTTTACGTATGGTTGAGGGGAGTATGCATAACACGTTACTTATTATGGTGATAAGTTTGCTTTCATATTAATTGAATACTTTTTCTCGTACCTTTGCCCATAACTTTCGTGTGCATTGCTGCGATTATCCATAACACTGTTGTGCATTCCAATAACTGAAGCTTCTGCAAACGATTTAGATCTCCCAGGAATCTTAGCCATCTCGGTGTGCCCGTCTGGTCGTGTGATGCGATTGGTGTACCTCATTTGGCTCTCCCGTCAGTGGATCGATGCCGTGGCAAAGTCGGACATCGCCACGTGCCAATGGGCCGCCGCTGTATCGCCGAGTCCGGCGGCTGGCTGAGTGTCGTGACGGGCCGTGCCGAGTCGAGTCGGTGTGACGACCCCGGCACCCTCACCATTGTCGAAAGTAGCTCAAGCTGTTAGTCGTTGTTAGTGTTAATGATCGCGCGGAGGCCGGCACCGCGGCTTGTAGCTGCCGGGCGGTGTGCGGCGTCTATTCCAGCCGGTCGCTGTAGTCTGACCCGTGGTCCGTGCCGGTCTCGCTGCTCGTCTCGTGGTCGCTGGACGCTGCCAGTTCTGTGGCAGACGTTGGCTGCCCGGCGCGCCGCGGTAGCCCGTCCGCCCCTAGTTGGTGTCGTTGGTCTCACGGTATTGCTCTAGGTCGGCACGCTGCTGTTGCACTCACGTACTCGTTGACGCCGCGCGGGGCCGCTGACGCTCCCCCGTTCTCCCCGCTGTACATGGCGCTTGGACGTCGTAAATGCCAACGATTTGTTGTTGATGCATAATTAGTGAACGGTTAGTTCCGCTCAGGACCAGGAAGTGATAGTGGCATCGTTTGTAGGCGTTTAGTTGACACAATCTCTCGCTACATTGTGATATGTGCCCCCGATTTGATTGGGTTTGTTAAGCGTTGGTACGTTTACCTGATGCTGGAAATATGATCTGATTAAATAATCTCTGTATACAGCGAGGAGTAGCATATCTTGTGCGTTCAAAGAGTGGTAAATACATCTGTCGTCAAGTGAATTGGATTTGCTTTGGGGCTGAAACGAACACTGGTTGGGCGGACGATGGAGTAGCCATTGCTGCGCGGGGTACTCTCGTCTGGACATGAAGGGCGCTGCTCGGGTATGCTGCAACAATTGTATGCTTGTTTTGCGACGACTCTAATTTCAGCGGCGTTTAGCTGAAACTCGATCCGGGGGCGGTGCGGTAGCGTTATTGTCGGGTCTGCTACGCGTTCGTGTCGACCGGGATGGCCGTACCGGGTCCGACTGATTATCAGAGGGCCACTCAGTCCCGTGGCGGTCATACCGACACCCGACAAACGCCAGGACACCAGGGCCGTCCGCGCGCACCGTCCGGTTAACCTAATCATGGCCGCATCCTGTGCGGCGCGCATCGATCCTGTGGAGAGCCGCGACCCTGACACGGATCGGCCTGCGCGACTCCGCTGCGCTCACTGCCGACACTCTGCTGCGCACACTTCCGAGACTGCTGCGCACACTGCCAAGACTGCTGCGCACACTGCCCGTTCCACCCCGCCCCCGCCCCATCTGACCCCACACACCAGCCTCCCGCACTGCCGTACCAGCCTCCCACTCCACCATACCAGCCGGCCGCCTGCCCCGTTCACCGTCCATACCAGCCGGTCACCCCCTCTATCGTGACTGCGCCTGACTCGCTCTACAGTCTACACTCACTCCAGCTGACCGACGCACGGCGACCCAGTTCCTGCCCCGGCCGGCCGGTCGGCCGCGGTCCAGGCGGGGGCGGTCGGCAGCGGCGGCCAGCCAGCTGCTGCCCCCCGATCGATGACGGTTCCTTCGATCGCTCCGGCCGAGCGGCGCGGCCAAGTCCCGGCGGTGGCGGCCGCTGCCCGGTTACCTGCGGACTGGTACCAACCCGCGCTGAGGTCAGCGTCCCTGACCGTTTCGTCTCCCCTGGGCCGCCCCCGCTGACTTCTCCACCATGTCCCGGGCCGCCCTTCTTGACTGAGCGGAACTGTGGCCACTGGCCTGTGGCGCCAGCGACACACGGCGTGCAAAAGTGTATTTATTAGGTCGGTTGGACACACACAGGAATGTTGGGCTACTATGTCACCCGCGCCGGGCCGCGTGCCCTCGTCTGCGCCACCTTCGCTCGTGGCCGCGGGGGTGTTTTCGCACCCCACCCCCTTCCTAACTTCGGTCTCCTTCTACTGGGACCGTAGACATAAGGCCCCAAAGCCTCCGCCGTTCCGCATAGCTCGTCAGAAAGGATTTCCCATATCCCATTACTCTGATAAAATGTTTTCTTCATCAGGCGAGATATCGCTAGCCGTGCCACCTAGAGACTGTGTCCACACAAAGGTCCAAATTCTTCCTCTAAAGTTTCCCAGCGATCTGTTAGGGGACAGGTAGGAGCCTCCGCAACCCGATCCCCAACTATCTGCGGAAACATAGCCTATGAAGCTCTAACGAGTAAACAAGTTAAGAAGCATAGTAGATATTTCTGACACCGGGCGAGAATCGCACCCTATAGCCTCACATGTGTGCACGCGCCGTCCAGACTTCAGATAGCTGTTAGCTCTCACACAGGTAACAACATTCTAGTAATGTCACCACGAAAGTGGCAGTGGTGCTTCTTGGCTCACCATTATGTTTTCTCGCGGAATAGATTTCTTTATTAAAAATGTTCCAGCCACACGGCAAATGTAGTCTCTACGACCAGCGTGACTCGTCGCTTCCCTCTCGTCAAGAGCGCTTGGAAACAAATACATCGAATACGCTCGTCTCACACAATGTGTCACACCTCAACAGATTGAGGCTCAGTCAAGGTCGGACTTCGGGCTCTCGACCGCCTAAGAATGTAAGTCATTGGAGCAGCTACAGATTGTCATCATGGACCGGCAACGCGTGGCACAGACTGAATCATAATCACAGCTCTGGGTGTGGCCACTCTCGCTCGTCCGGTACTCTTGCATACTGAATCTCAGCAAGTATTTCCGCCAAATCCCATGCTGGATGATCCTCAGATCGCACGGAGCTCAGATACCCGCGTCTCGCGATCGCGTTCTTTTAGAAACCCACATGCCGCACATCTCAGGTACACTGCTCCACGAGACGGGAGGCTCTAAACCAAACCACCTGATAGCATTCTAAATGTCACTCCAACGCCTTGAGTCAACCGGCCATACTTGTCGAGGGAGCACTACAACGACCGCAGCCTGCGTTGTTATCTTTTCGCCACTTCGACTACACCCTGTAACACCGTTGGGGGGGCCCCCGACGCGGTCGCACGCAGAGATTGACTGCGCTTACCCTGACCTAGAGTACCACCCACCTGATATCCGAGCCAAAGTGCCCCCGAGTAAATACACTGAAAGTTTAGATAGTTGTTCTAAAGCGTCGTTGCTGACAAAGCATATCTCGTGAAATACTGGTAAAAACCCAAATCCACCCGCTAAACTGTGGTTGTGGTTGTGGAACCGCAAGAGCTTCTTCGGACGGTGGCGCGGATCACTTGACCGGGTAATTCTGGTTACCCACGTGCGACCGGCTGACCTGACATGACCGGAGTTGCTCAAAGATCTTTTGAAGCTGTGAGCGATAATGAGTGGCCAGATCGAACGAGGTACTTGCAAATTTGGCCGGCGCTAAACGCGCGCGCTTCGTTTTGTCCGGAAAATCCAGAAGAAAAACACTCTGTGAGGTGAGGCGGTGTTCTTATATTACACCTCTCCTCCCCTGAGCCCGAGGCGCGTGTATAAAAATCTCAACGACCTGTGAGTGAAGCCAAGGAACCTCGGACGTTTTAACTCGGTGTTCTGTGAGTTGCATACCCTCGCGTCTGTCGGGCAAGATAACAGAATATGAAAAAAAGAAAGGTTAGACTGTGTTCTAAATACCAAATAGCGCATATGCGGTACGAATACGAAGACTCTAGTGCAAGTACACGCGATGAGCCGGTTGTTTATATGGCTGCCCAGGTGCGAAGACGCGTCAGAGTGACGACTGTGCGGTAACTTATACATCTAGATCTATAATACAAGTATTAATACACTGGTATAGCATATGCACCCGAACCCTCGTGATACCCAGCAATACAAATGGGAGAGCATCACGTTGCCCTTGGGTGTAACAAATGCTCGCAACTCGTGTGCAAAGACATGGCGCGCCGAAGAAGGCATGATAATCGAGGCCGTATTTTTCGTGTTCCTTCTTCCTACGAGCATATTCATTGGTTGACCTGTGCTGATCCAATCCTTTGTGTGGATAGTCTCTCGTTATCGTGAAGACGTAGTAATTCGGTGCATTGTAATTTGATCAATTTCTCGGTCCCAAACTATTATGCTCTTGATGTCAGGCGGAAAGTGATTTCGTTCACGAAGTGCTAGAGGTCGCGTAGCAAGGCGTTAGCGCACGATTGCCCTACTGCCGGGAAGTCCGTCGTCTTCTGCGGGTGTACCCTGCTCTGCTAGGCGCTTTCTATCGTGGGAGTCGCGGAGTGCCAGAGTCCGTGACTGAAAGCTTTATTTAACATGTAGACAGGGAATGAATGCTAAGACGTTCGTTTAAAAGATATACGAGATTTATTTATGCAGAGGGTAGTGAAGCCCTGAGGCCAGCCTAGGAGAGCCTTCCCGCCATAACAACTTAAATGGATCATTTTCCGATTTTCCGAACTAAGCAGATTGCACCGAATTTGTTGTCTGCTGCGAAGCGGCACGCAAAATTTTCAAGTTTTTCACTCGGAATAGGCGGGATGTTGACTGCATGCGAAGACCAATTTTACAAACCGTATATATTAAATGTTGTTAAAAACAGCTAAATTGCATTTTAGAAAAGCAAAAATTGCAATACTTTTCTTCGACTTTGGGGGGGGAGGGGGAAAACATGCTTTTAGCCCACCAACTTTTCGCTTGGGAGGGGCAATTGCCCAATTTTGCCCCCC
Organism: Semibalanus balanoides; assembly: GCA_014673585.1. Classification (NCBI taxonomy): domain Eukaryota; kingdom Metazoa; phylum Arthropoda; class Thecostraca; order Balanomorpha; family Balanidae; genus Semibalanus; species Semibalanus balanoides. Next base: position 10,235 of record VOPJ01009498.1, read on the forward strand.
CCCCTGGATCCGCCTCTGACTGCCACCTTTCCCAAAAGTTCTCAAATGACGCCCCCGGTTTGATTTAAAGGACACTGCCTCTTCCGGATGATTATCGCAAAAAATACATGCTAAAACAAGTCTTAGGGACTAATTATATTTTCTAATTTTACTCTTATGTCCACCAAGCACAACAAATACAAAAAATCTATAATTTATTTCATGTTTCATACGATAATATAAAAACGGGTTACGATTTTCACACACCTCTAGAAAATGATGAGGATTGAGCGCCAAATTTAGCGCAGTCAGACATTTTCCTATTTGTAAACAACAAGTAGAGTGTTGTCCGGACACAGACCTTGGTCCGACGAGCTTGGATGTTTCTTTTCAAGCGCTGTGTGTTAAGCTGCACTGCTTTGGTTTAATTTAATTGATAGTCAGAAGAAATAAAAGTTGTTATATGAACTAAGAGATACTGAGACTGAAGTATGATTGTTTGTGAAATCTGTAACAGCAGGCCGGAAGCCTTGTCTGAAAAATGTGTGAACACCTGAGGGAAGCCTCTGTACCACCAAGCTCTAGCATTAAAAAAGAAAGTATTCTGATGTGTCTGTTGCCAGCTAACTAAGTAATAATGAGGTCTCGTGCCAAGCAGCATATACCGCCCCAAAACTTCACAAACGACCAATGATGTGTACCTACAGCTGGGGACAGAATGAAGCTACTTCAAAAGATTCCAGGTTGGAAAAGCACGCACTACCAAGATCGATTTATTCAAGGCGCATTGGTTTTTCTTTATTCAATCAGGTTAAAACCAGGTTAATTGATAAAACCAAGCTTAAATTCAGCATTAATATGCTCTCCTGCTAAAGCCTTTCGTGCCCTTGCCTACTTTTTCTCTATTCTTTTTCTACTGACATCTTGTCTGTCTTTTTTGCAGAACAAAAAAAAATGCGAAGTGCCACATTGCCAGTAGCTGCGGCGACCCCTAAAACCTAAACTCATCATCAGAAATAGAAATGCTCCCCGAAATCTCACCCAATTGAGGATAGCGAGTGCATCTCCTTCCCGGGATGTTGCTCTAAACGAATGGCCTGTGAACTGGCACAAGGCCACGGAAAGGTGCTGCAACGTGAACTAAAATGTCCACTTGTGTGGATAAAACTAGGCATTTTAGGAAGCCTGCAAATCTGCAATTGTGAAACAGTTCCAAAATAAAAATTATTCTCTCCCATCATTTTGTTGTTGTCATTACAATCATTCGAAACCTACCGACGATTTACACCCGGTATTGTCTTTCCGTCTGCAGTCGTCCACACTGCAGCGTGAGAAGTTCAGCACAGGATTATCCTCACTCAACTCTGTCTGACTGGCGCTCACACTCGGGGGCTTCCGTTTGAGTGGCGTCGGCGCCGGAGCCGGCCGGTTTAGACCTGACTGCTGAGCAGAACATTGACGCTGGGGACAACCAAAGGAGGCTGGGAACAACCAAGGGAGGAACCGCACAAACCGGGCAACAATCGAACAAAATCGACTCGCATACGATTCACTTCATTAGCGCACGGCTGTGTTGAGGTTTGGGCGTAAACTAGGCAGTTTGGTACGGTGGTAAAGCCGATATTTGCGTAGCCAAATGATAGGTTAGTCAGAGCATCGTATCCCATAAACGTGAGCTGGCTTGCCGCCTGTCATTCGTGAATCACAAGCGCCAACACCAGCAGGCCTGTCTGTGTTTGACAGCGCTGTCAGCGCAGTTAACGCCTGTTGACAGCGTGTCTGGTGTCTGGTGACTCATTCAGTGTGCAGCGAAACACAGCACACACACATACAAAGTGATAAGGCATGGCTGTATTGTTGCATCACTCCATTGAGGAACTTGGGTGTCGACACTAGAGTACAATGCAGTCCACATTTAACAGCGTAAATGATATGATTTAATACTCAACATGACAACGATCACCGAGCACCAGCCCGCAATACTGAGTTCACTGGCACTCGGTGTACCGTCCAATATATAGTATCAAATGAGGTTATACTGGTGTGTAAACATCATTCCGCCAAGATTGACAAAACATTTTCTAGCTAAAACGATTGTTCGGATCATTGTATCGGACTCCAGCCATATGTGTGTGAATTGACATCGGACATTTGGCAAGATCACTGATGTGGCTATGATTGAGTTTAAAACCATCTAAATCCACTTGAGTTTGAGTAATTCAATTGAGCCGTCAACAGAGCACGGCGTCCGAACCTGCCGCGCCCGCTCTAACCACTCACGACCGACGAGGAAACCGCCGTCTGACTCAAGACTAAACCACGCCGGTGCAAGGCTTCGTCACTGGACTAGAACGCCCACTGCCGAGCACAGCTGCCCAGGACAGCACGGGAGACGGTGTGACCCAGATCCCCGCACGTACAAACAATGAATCACATCAACAACACTACATCCCCTCACAAACCGTCCTCTTACCTGATATTTCAGCACCGCTTCATAAGACACCACTCTAGCTACGTCACGGACGGGTCTAATCAATAGTACTATGACCGCCAGCTGGCCACCGGTCCCCCCGGGGTACCCCCTCGTCACAAGGATCGCGTGTCGGCCTGCACACCAGCCTCGCCCTGCAGCGTGTTGTGCTTCACCAGGTCCCAGTACAGACCCTTCTTCTTCACCAGCTCAGAGTGGGAGCCCATCTGAAGCACAGGAGGCATATACATCATCAGACACGGACGAACAGGGAGGGAGCGAGTCGGCCAGTGGAGGCTGGACCGGAGCTGGCTGCCGAGAAACGGCTGGGTTGAGGCCGTGTCTCACCGCTGGTGGCCGAGCATTTCCGTCACATAGCTCTGGGATAACCGCTGGACGGCCTTGGACGTGTCGAGACCAGGAAACTGCTCACACGTCGGGAGATAAGGATATCGTAAAATCGTGCCAGAGCCGGCCATTCGCCAGGGTGAGATCTGCAGAATATTTTGCAAACGAGGCGACGTACTATTGGTTCCAAAATAAGCGTCCGCTGGGTTGACCGGCACAGCAGTTTAAGGGAATATACCGCCTTGGGCAAAGTATGTGGAATAATTGAGATGAGTGCCACTCATCTGTGCATGACTCATCTCCATCATTTCACATACTTTTCCCAAGGCGGTCGGGTATATTCCCTTTAACTGCTGTGCCGGCCAACCCAGCGGGACGCTTATTTGGAACCAATAGTACCAAGATGCAAAAATAAAAACCGATGCCATTAAGGTGCATTGACAATAATATTCTTGTTTGTTTGTTTATTGGGGTTTTCGGGCGCGCCGACAACTAAGGTCAATTTGCGCCCAGACAATAATATTCTAAAGAGATAACATGGTCCATAATAACGATGTGGACAAAACAAATGGTTTCAATATAATCAGTTATCCTCGCAATGTGAACATAGTACATTGATCAACGAAGATGCTGGCGGTACACCAAACGAATACCAAAGGAAACCTTGATAAGTAAAAGCATGGCGTGTGTCGTGTGTATAAAACAATGAGACACTTGTCAGCCATCTGAACCATAAGTCTGAAGTGAAACACCTTATTAGCGGCTTGTCAAACACACGATTATGTTTGTTCACGTCATAATCTCGTCGGACTTTGACGGAAAAAATCGTCATTGTAGGCACATGTGGAATTCAACTCGAGCGTGAAACGTCACTATGGAACTGACTTTGAGTAAGGCAGAAGCATCAAGTATGGCATCTAAAGCGTCCGATTTTATGGAGATCAGTCTTCTGTAGAATAGCATTCTCTGTAGAATAGCAACTATTTTACACTGTCTATATTTTGCAACTGATTTACTGGAAGCCAAGACACCTATCAATCAAACCTTGCTCTGATCCTCACCTCTGCGATCCTGCCGTTGGCGATGACGGCGATGCAGTCTGCGTTTCTGACGGTGGAGAGCCGGTGCGCGATGACGAGCACGGTGCGTCCCGTCACCACCCGGTCCAGCGCCTCCTGCACCACCTTCTCAGACTCGGCATCCAGCGCACTGACGAGGCAGAGACGGAGACACATGACACATCAATCGACGCCGTTCTCAGACTCGGCATCCAGCGCACTGACGAGGCAGACGGACGCACACATGACACATCAATCGACCCCGTTCTCAGACTCGGCATCCAGCGCACTGACGAGGGAGAGACGGAGAACTACAGTGACACATCAATCGACCCGTTCTCAGACTTCGCATTCAGCCGCGCTGACGAGGCAGAGACGGAGACACATGAACATCAATGACGCCGTTCTCGACTCGGCATCCAGCGCACTGACAGGGAGACGGACACATGACACATCAACCGACCCCGTTCTCAGACTCGGCATACCGCGCACTGACGAGGGAAGACGGAGACATCATGACACATCAATCGACCGCCGTTCCAGACTCGGCATCCAGCTAACAACTGACGAGGGAGAAGCGGAGACCATGACACATAATCGACGCGTTTCTCAGACTCGCATCCAGCGCGCTGACGAGGCAGCCCGGAGACACATGAACATTCAATCGACGCCGTTCTCAGACTCGGCATCCAGCGCGCTGAGGAGGGAGAGACGGAGACACATGACACATCAATCGACCCCGTTCTCAGACTCGGCATCCAGCGCACTGACGAGGGAGACGGAGACACATGACACATCAATCGACGCCGTTCTCAGACTCGGCATCCAGCGCACTGACGAGGCAGTACGGAGACACATGACAATCAATGACCCCCCGTTTCAGACTCGGCATCCAGCGCACTGACGAGGCAGAGACGGAGACACATGACACATCAATCCACCCCGTTCTCAGACTCGGCATCCAGCGCACTGACGAGGCAGAGACGGAGACACATACACATCATCGACCACCGTTCTCAGACTCGGCATCCAGCGCACCTGAACGAGGCAGAGACGCGACAATGACACATCAAATCGACCCCGTTCTCAGACTCGGCATCCAGCGCACTGAGCAGGGAGACGCACAACATGACACATCAAGATCGACCCCGTTTCAGAAATCGGCCATCCCAGCGCACTGACGAGGCAGAGACGGGAGACCATACACATCATCGACCCCGTTTCTAAGACTCGCATCCAGCGCACTGAACCAGAGGCAGAGACGCACACATGACACATCAATCGCCCGTTCTTCAGACTCGGCATTCCAGCGGAAACTGACGAGGCAGAGACGGAGAACATGACACCATCAATCGGACCCCGTTTCCGACTCGGCATCTTCAGTCTTGCACTGAGCATGGGAGACGGACACATGACACTATCAATCGAGCCCCTGTCCTCAGACTCGGCACCAGCGCACGACGAAGGCAGAGACGAGACAACATCACATCATCGACGCCGTTCTCAGAAACTCGGCAATCCAGCGCACTGAGCAGGGAGAAACGCACACATGACACATTCAAACGACGCCGTTTCAAGACTCGGCATCACCGCAGCTGACGGGCAGAGACGGAGACAGCATGACACATCAATCGACGCCCGTTCTCAGACTCGGCATCCAGCGCACTGAGGCAGGGAGTACGCACACATGACACATCAATCGACGCGTTCTCAGACTCTGCAGTCCCAGGCACTGAATGAGCGCAGAAGACGGAGACACATGACACCATCAATCGACGCCGTTCTTCAGACTCGCATCCAGCGCACTGAGGCAGGGAGACGCACACAATGGACACATCAATCGCCCCCGTTTCTCAAGACCGGCATCCAGCGCACGTGAGCAGGGAGACGCACACATGACACATCAATCGAACGCCATTCTCAGACCTCGGCATCCAGGCACTGACGGGGAGGCAGAGACGGAGACACATGACACATCAATCGACCCCGTTCTCAGACTCGGCATCCAGCGCACTGACGAGGCAGAGACGGAGACACATGACACATCAATCGACCCCGTTTGCAACCAGCAAAGAAATAATTACTAAATTGTCATTGCTATGGGCGCAAATTGACCATAACTGTCGGCGCGCCCGAAAACCCCAATAAACAAACAATTGTCATTGCTACTTTCAGACAGAAAGAAACAGCTATTGCTTAAAGGGGTTAAAAAGGCATTCTGTACTGGAAAATTGTAAGTAAAAAATCACTTTTCGGTAGAACTAAGCCCGTGCAAAAATGACTTAAATATAATCAGTTAATCCTAGCAATGTGAACATATTACAGCTGAGTTACTGACAGTTACTATTGAGCCCTTGTTAGTAACTGTGACCCCCGCCCCCGCCCCCTCCCCCCCCCCCCGGCCGCAGCTCTCAGACAGTCGTTACCTGGTGGCCTCGTCCAGCACCAGTATGCGCGGGTCCTTGAGCAGGGCGCGGGCGATGGCCACCCGCTGCTTCTGTCCCCCGGAGAGCGTGACGCCCCGCTCTCCAACCGCAGTATCGTACCCGTCCGGCATGTCCGAGATGAAGTGGTGCGCATTAGCCAACCGCGCCGCCTGCATCACCTGCGGCACAGAGCCGAGATGTTAGGGAGGGAAGGAAGCCCTGCAGAGGTGGAGTCGTGATACATCGATTTAGTCACAGAAGCTGCAAAGTTATTGCAGGTTGTTTTTGTCGATTGGTACCATTACTCTTCTGAGACTGATCCCACATAGTTTGATGAATGTCAAACAAAGAGGAACAAATGGGGATAGGAATCAATAAAAAAAGACACAAACTTACTTACCGCATGAGTTTATAAGCTAGCAAACTACCGCATTCTTTTGATGATAAAGTATACAATCCAGTCCACCAAAGCCGAATTCTGCAAAGATGTTTACTAAACTGGAGCCACAATATATGGCAGCTGCCTCCCACACAGCCAGTCCGTCTCAGTCTCAGGCGTCCAGCTGGCGTTCAGCGGTATGTTACCTCCTCAGTCTCAGTGTCAGTCGGAGGCGTCCAGCTGGCGTTCAGCGGTATGTTACGCTCCCCTCAGTCTCAGTGTCAGTCGGAGGCGTCGCTGGCGTTCACGGTAATGGTTACGTTCCTCAGTCCTCAGTGGTCCAGTCGGAGGCGTCGCAGCTGGCGTTTCAGCGGTATGTTACCTCCTCAGTCTCAGTGTCAGTCGGAGGCGTCCAGCTGGCGTTCAGCGGTATGTTACCTCCTCAGTCTCAGTCTCAGTCGGAGGCGTCCAGCTGGCGTTCAGCGGTATGTTACCTCCTCAGTCTCAGTGTCAGTCGGAGGCCGTCCAGCTGGCGTCAGCGGTATGTTACCTCCTCAGTCTCAGTCTCAGTCGGAGGCGTCCAGCTGGCGTTCAGCGTATGTTTACCTCCTCATCTCAGTGTCAGTCGGAGGGCGTCCCAGCTGGCGTTCAGCGGTATGTTACCTTCTCAGTCTCAGTGTCCAGTCGGAGGCGTCCACTGGCGTTCAGGGTATGTTTACCTCCTCAGTCTCAGTGTAGTCGGAGGGTCCAGCTGGCCGTTTTCAGCGGTATGTTACTCCTCAGTCTCAGTGTCATGTCGCAGCCGTCCCCAGCTGGCGTTCAGCGGTATGTTACCTCCTGCAGTCTCAGTGTCAGTCGTTCCAGCTGGCGTTCACGGTATGTTAGCTCCTCAGTCTCAGTGTCAGTCGGAGGCGTCCAGCTGGCGTTTCAGCGGTATGTACCTCCTCAGTCCTCAGGTGTCAGTCGTGAAGGCGCGTCCAAGCTGGCGTTTCAGCGGTATGTTTACTCCTCAGTCTCAGTGCCAGTCGGAGGCCGTCCAGCTGGCGGTCAGCGGTAATGTACGTCCTCGTCTCAGTGTCAGTCGGAGGCGTCCAGCTGGCGTTCAGCGGTATGTTACCTCCTCGTCGGAGGCGTTCTCGCGGCCGTAGCGGATGTTCTCCCGGATGGACGTAGCGAACAGCACCGGCTCCTGGTTTATGTAGCCAATGACGCTGCCCCGCAGCCAGTGCGGGTCCAGCGACCTCAGGTCACGGCCGTCCAGCAGCACCTGACCCGACGACGGGTCATAGAACCTGTCAATCACAGGCCAGGCTTCAGTTCAGGTGCAAACTGGCGGGTCAACTCTGGTTAGTTCATAACGCTGATCCAGCGTCAACAAACGGGTACCATCGTATGTGGCTTGACTTACGATGTTGACAGGGATCGATTCCCTAATAAAGTGCACTTCATGATGATCTATGTTTGAGTGCGCCGTAAAAGTCCAGGTTGAATGGCGCCTATTCACTTTAACCTGCGCCGTGCCGGTGCTCGGCGCCACTTTCGCCGTGGCGATGGGGGGGGGGTCGACGCACCCCTCGAACTCGGCTCATATGGGACCTAGCCATAAACCGAAAACACCGTTCGTAAGCTCGTCAACAGGCATTTCGAAACTATTCCATGTAACTTTCTTATCAGGTCAATATTTAGGTCACCAGAGGTCATCAAAGGTAAGATTTCCCAGATTTAGGACTTCGCTCCAGGCCCAGATACCCCCAAATATCTCGGGAACTATGATAGCTAGGAACAAAGGGAAAAGCAATCGAAAGCTCTATATCTTGAAACCTCAAATTTGAGCTCAGGTCAATAGTTTAGGTTCCAGAGGTCATCGAAGGTCAAAAAGGCTATTTATTGCCAAAACTGTTTTCACAAATACTTTTTACCTGATAAAGATAAGGCAATAATTGTGACGCCATCGTGTCTGTCTCGTCAAGACACTTTGAATCATATTCATGATGACCAAGTTAGGTCAACCGAAAAATTTGACCTCAAGTCAAGGTCAAGTGGTGACCTAATTAGGTCATGTTGAACACTGGGAGACGTGTGTCGATGAGACAAGCACATTGGTGCCGGTTTCACTCCTCTATCTTGATTGTATTAAGAGTTATTTACAAAAAAGGTGTTGGCGACCTCTGATGACCTCGGCTGACCCTGTAGAGGTCCCTGAACAAAAACCACCTGGGTCTTCAAAAATGACCTATGATAACATCATCCAGAAGAACTTGGACTGATACCATGCGTATCCTTATAAGAGAAAGCATATGAATGAATATCCCCCCCCCCCCATTGACTTATAATGGGGAGTTCAAGAAATTGACCTGACCTTAGATCAATAAAATACAAATAAAATCCGAAATTAAAGAATTTTAGGTACATATGCCCTTATAAAAATTAAAATCCTGTAAGTACGAAACAAATCGGCAAAAAACTGTGGCTGTGGTACGACCGCAAACGTTTTTGGAGGTGGGGTCACATGACCTGGCTTGGTGACCTGACTTGAGTGAGGTCAATATTTTGTATTCGCTATCCTCGAAAAACCTGAGGAGTCGTCTACCCCCCCCCCCTGGCCCAGCGCGGGTAACACTAGTGTAGTTGGAACTTGGAAGGATGTATAGTATTAATGAGTACGTCCTGACACTGATTATCCATGAATAATAAGCAGCTCGGTAGTGCAGTATGAATCAGAGGAATGGCACGGATGGAGGGCCGCGACTGAACAGTGTGTAGGCTACACACTACACAGTGGA
>VOPJ01009499.1:0-29529 GCA_014673585.1 Semibalanus balanoides
CGATGAGTTTTCAGAATTATGCGATAATTTTTGGGATTTGCCCCCCCCCCCAAACTGTCAAAATCACACCTTCTGGATCCGCCAGTGCCTGTTTACATTATAGTTTCGTCCCATTATATCCATAAAACGATGCTGGTGAAGTCATGATTTGCCAATTTCCATTTACTGCTCCCACTATATATATATATATATTAGCCGCAAGCGCTGCTTGTAGCCGCTTATTTCTGTGGTAACAGGCGGATTCAATGCACTGCAGTCAAGAACACATAGCATATCATGATCTGTCAGAAGCTGCACTGGAGATGGGTCATAATAGACTCCTGTTATCTATTATGGCGACGTGATGAGTCTGCACATGCTCCAGACAGCACGACACTGATCATATCACAACACGAACTGATCTTCTTCGTGCCTTCACGTCGCTACCCTGTGGCACGAGTCACCTGCAGGGTGACTGCAGTCACTCTGTATTTTTACGCAGCATCGTCATGAAATGTAGGCTACTTAACCACGAAGAGCGATGGCTGTTGTTAGCTAAGCATGGATAATCACTGGAATATACGATCATCCAACCGCAAGAACGTGCCAGCGTCTCCACAACGCGCAGACGCTCCTGAACTTTCAGATATGCGCAGATCCGACCCGCGAACATTAGCTGATGTAACCTGGTGTGTTGCAACTGTCCGCCGTGAAAGGTGTCTGCCTGGACCCGGGCCGCGCTGCCACTAGTCCCGCACGGAGAGCTGGGGGGGGACCACGGAGAGCTGGTGGGGGGGGGGGGGGGGGGGGGGGGGGGGGGGGGAGGGGGGGGGCGGGGGGGGGTGGGGGGGGGGGGCGGGGGGGGGGGGGGGGGGGGGGGGGGGGGGGAGGGGGGGGGGGGGGGGGGTAGGGGGGGGGGGGGGGGGGGGGGGGGGGGGGGGGGGGTGGGCGGGGGGGAGGGGGGGGGGTGGGACGGTCGGTCAGCAGCCTACCAAGGGGCCGGTTTTCCCGAGGTGGTCTTGTCAGGCACAAGTGTTCTGCGCCTGAGTGGGCTGGAGCAGTGTGGTGATTTGAGGCGCAGTACGGCGTTTAAACGTGTTCGTGATATATGTATGGTCGGAGTTCTGTCACATTTGGCGTGACGGCGCCTGTGCTGCTGCAATTAGCGATGAGCATAATACAACGTGTAAAAGAAATAACTTACAATGGCAGGGCGGTGGAAGAGGGGGAGGGGCAGTTATCCCCCCACCCATCACTCAAGAAGTTTTTGGGGAAACCTAACATCCCATTATTTTTATAAATCCCATTTCCCCAATAAATTTGTAAATGGGAGCCATCCAAGAAGTTGGTTTGATTTGGTTAACCTAAAACAGACTGAGGGACTGAAGTGCCCCCAGCCAGCCTGATGGGCCCCTGAGGCCGACAAAATCCCATCAGTCGGCCTGAGGGGACCCTAGGTGGCCTGAAGGGGCCCTCGGAAGGCCTGCGTAGCCAAAAGCTAAGGCCGAGTGCTGGCTGGTCAGTTCTAAGTTGTTATAAACGCATATATAGGACGCATGGTGGTGAGGGGGCCCTCAGTTTAGATAGGTCGAGGGGGGGCTGAACCTTCCGCGTCGTCCCTGGAAATTACTCCCCCCCCCACACTTAAAATATCGACCGCGCCACTGCCCGATAGTTCTGGACTCTGGTCTCGTATTCATGAACAGAAGTCAAAGATGGTATACATTGGCGCGTCAGTCATATGAAGAACACATTGGTAAATGCCATTATTGTCTAAATCAAGTCAATGGAATGTTTAAATTCCCAACAAGGAAAAATCAGTGCTTCTTACTTGAGTGGCAGGCTCAGATAATGTATTCGACGGTGACAATATAGATATGAAGTGTTCCCCGAAAATCCTTCAGACGGAAAATTAATTAAACTGCATAACTCGTCTTGAGACTTTATCACAGATTCACGTCTGTTGTCCAATGCGACTCTCATGGATTTACTGCCGAGTGAGAGGATGTGGAATTTCCGAGTGATACACCAAAAGCTCCTTATATAGATAACTGCGCTTTGCTGAACAGCTCTGTTCAGCAAAGCGCACTTATCCACAGCTTTTCGATTTACTTCTTCTCTTGTCAGCGACGACAGCTTTCGCTGTTATTTGGCAAGTGACCACCTGGGTCCAACGAAAATGTCACTCATTCCTGTACGACGTCGTAATCGTTTCTAATCTGCTGCTTGTCAGAGTCCCGTTTCGGTAATTTGTACATTCCGGTGATGGCAAATCAAATTATTGCGGCTGCTGTGGTGCTTTGAACTTAAACACAAGGACATGCATGACAGTCGAAATATTATGTCGTTTGCAATAGTGGTTCGTACTTCGTGATGTTCCGATTATTTCTCAATGCTATTAGATTATTTGTGTTTTAATCCATCATCTAATTTCTGCTGTTTTTAACGAAGTGCAACTTATCCTGGTATAATAAATACCTAATGATGTGTCCCTACAGACTGCACAGTCACTCGCTGGGTCAATGTCGCATCACTTCATGCATTTATGTGTATGGCCATTGCGGTGTTCTATACATTAGCCCCAAACACGTTGCATAATACATACCGCAGTGTTGCGAAATGGGTGCTGGATAGCGATTAGCCTGCGAGGCGCTGGGGGCAATTTTTTGCCCCCTGGTTTCTCGGCGATTTCACAAAAATGTGTTATGATAGCGACTTGAAACGTTGGATATGGATACCTTTCATTGAACACCTAGGCCAAATGTGGGAGAAAGTTGGCGTCAGCCCCATGTCAGGTCAGGTCACGATTACGTCACAGAGTCACATTGTCTCGAACCCATGTGCCGGGCTAAGGGGCATCGTCGTCAATATGGATTAGATTGATCGCTAACGCATTTATTCATGCATCCAGTCATTTCAAGAAAGCTAGATGGATTACGGAATAAATTGCGATAGATGTCCGTTGCTCGCAGAACTGGACTATTTCTGGGTTCTGGCGTGCCGATGTTAACGGTGTCGCCGTATGTAGTCGTGGCAGTCGGGGGAAGTTACAGCGTTTCGTGACACGTTAAATGTGCAGAGAAAGCGATACGACATAGTCTCCTGTGAACAATGAGTTTGACTTAATGACTAGATAGACTCAAATCCTGGTGACTTCTAAAACGTCATTCAAAACTCCCTTCAACAAGCGCAGCTCGAGATACCTGCTGCCACGCAACAAAGTACCTAACATTTTGAAGCATTACACCACGGAGTGGCTCATGACCACAACTATCGCGATTATCATAACATCAGCATCAACTATTTTTGCCTCTGGTGATACATCAAGCTGACCTCCACACCTCCCTGTTTCAGGCTTTCTGATGTACTTCTCATTCCTGGCGGCCTGTTTCTGGCTGAACGCCATGAGCTTCGACATCTGGCTGACATTCAGGTGGGTTTGACACGCGACAGGCTGTCAAATGGGCGGTGTTTGAAATACGTGGCGTGCCATGACTTTTGGACACACAGCTCAAGTGTGACGGACATTTGGACACACAGCTCAGGCTAGATAATAATTCCACGCTTTATCGAAATTCAAAGTTGTAATGCTGATCGTAAAACAGTCAAACATTAGTTTTGAATATTGCAATATCCCGCCTGAAAAGACGTAGCATCTGCCATCAGCCATATATCCATACAACGAGCAAAGCCATGATCATAACGGTCTGAAAGCCTCACGTTAGCGTGGCTGAAATATCCCTGATCTGCTATCATTACCATAAATGGAGCTAAATACGGCTTAGATCCATGCTTTGGCTGGCCTCAAACCAAACCATTCCATCGGCATTCCATCGGCAACCAAACCATTCCATCGGCGGCTCCGATACATTCCGACCTCTAGAAACTAGGGTCATTCCCCCATAACTTGACATAGTGAGCGTGGCTGCCCCTGGCCTCCCTCCCCTGATCGCCAGGCCTCCTCTGATCCAATCTCTTGGACGGCTGCCATCTGACAACACACCATCAGAGACAAATAGCGCGACCCCGGGGAGGGCGGCGGCGGCGGTGTCGGCGGCGGCGGCGGGTCTCCTATCTGTCCTCAGCAGGGACGTAGACAGGGAGGCACGGGGGCCATTTCCCCTGATACAAAATGCACTAAGATAGAAGGTGATTCTCTGACGACCCGACCCTTCCCCGGTCAGCAACATATGGCTGTAGGAGCGAAATTGGAATAATTCCATTGACGTGGCCCCCCCCCCCCTGATAAAATTATTGTGACATGCCTGTTCCTCGGTGATGAGCTGCCGTGGTGGCGGAACTCTCTGATAAGATGGCAGCTGTGCTCACTTGGCGACATTTTGTAGTCTGTCTAGCGGCAGAATCGGCCCCTAGATGAAGGCAAAGGCTGGTGTGGACGAGGCCGTAAAGCAGTGATTCTCAAATCGGGGATATTCGGGGTAACTGACTTGGAGTAACTGAGACTTTGGGTGAGGAATGGTTGCGAATGAACATATACAGGAATACTTACATATCAATTATAGCTGATTTGATTTGTTCATGGCATGGCGCACAATGCACAAACATCTGTTTCTGTTTCACCTGTCGCCACATAATCGCACAAAAGTCACACAACCATATAATGAATGATATATGGTGATCAGCCTTTTGTGCAGCGGTCTACGTGGTGTTATACGCTGGGAACCATTAACTTCTTGTAATATTTCATATATATAATATAATACAAATAAATAGTATATATAATATATAAATATATATAAATATATATATATATATATAAAATAATAAATAATCCCTTGGAAAAGAGCAACAAGGCCTGTTTACAACGCACTAAATATATTCCGCGGAAAATTTTCCACGGAATTTCTTTCTACATTTTCGGCCGTAATTTCCCAGATTTGGGGTACCGTTCTTCGATCTACTTTCTTACGCGTGTCTGCTCGCGCTGCGTGTGCTGCGCCAAATGCGACGAGATGAAATTACGGCCGAAAATGTAGAAATAATTTCGTGAAAATTGTCCGCGAATATATTTAGTGCGTGTAAACAGCTATTTATTAGGTACCTATATTACTGCCCCTAGAGTCACTAGTAGCAAACTGAAGTTATGCTGTACCGCATAGCCTGAGGCCAGTACATTGCCTTGCCTGCGCAATTGGTGTGGTGATGTGGTGTGGGGGGGGGTAACGAGTCCTTGACATTAAAAGGGGGTGACCTACCATGCTGTTGAACCTGGGAACCACGGCCCTACAATGTATTTGGGTGAGCTGGCATTGTTGAGGATATCGTACGCTTGTCAAGACGTTCCCAGCATAAACCGTGTGGCCAGAAATCCTGATCACTGTAGTGACGTCACTTGAAATCGCGAATGTAGATGCAAATAAATCGCAGAGAAGTGCGATTTTTGCTCGTAGCTGTGACGTTCCGAATGTGCACATTGAAATCCATTCAGGAACACCAGAAGCGGCTCCCTTTTCTCGGTGGTAATCAAGAGCGTCACCACCTTCCAAAAGTTGGGGGACGGAGGCATTTTGAAGTCGATTCTTGCATGCAACGTCCATAAGCAGCGTCCATCCAACGTCCATAGGCGTATTATTAAAATCCGAAGACTTTGGGCGACGCTTCCCCTCTCTTGCTTCCGACACACATGGCTGTGACTTAGTACATGCCAATGAGCATTGAACAAGGCCTTTTCTAAGGAATTTTCACTGCGGGGGATTTCCACTGGCGGCAGGCACGTAGTCAGGATTTTTATCAGGAGGGGAGGGGGGCACGCTGGGAAAAATATCACTTTGCTCCTCAGCCATATGCTGCTGACCGGGGGCGACGGGAGTATGGTCGGATCTTTAGAGAATCTCATTCTATTTAGTCAAGAATTCATTTCGCTCAGGGGGTGCTTTTCACAGGTGGCTCCCGTGCCCCCCACCCCCTCCTCCCCCTCTTGGCTACGTCCCTGACTGGCGGATCTACATAGACTTCGAGTTTGGGGGCAGCAATTTCGCTCCGTCTTTTTTCCGTCACCGAAAAGTTGTTGACCGGGGGGAGTGGTGATATCGGGTTGCCAGCACGAATAGTCGTTGAGCGGAGGGGGGAGGGGGGGGGCTTGGCGTCGGGTTCTCATTGCGAAATATTCGGTGACCGGGTCCATGGGGACAGTTCAACGCATTTTCTTACCAGCGACTGCTGTGGATTTTTGCGTCCACTGGGGGGATTTCAAGGCACTGTGGGGGACAAATCCTCCAATTTACATGTTAAAATCGGCCTTGACCATGAAATAATAATTATTTAATCAAACACATGCACGCGTCATTAGGACATACAGGAGTCAGGCAACTTTGCTCCGGATTTCAACTGAGCTTGTTTGCAATGGACCTACGAATAAATTATACATTGTCAAACAAGTTTCCCTGGTATGAATTAAGAATTAATCCTTTCAAATGAGGTTATTTGCAGAAGCACGTAACTCTTCTTCAACATGTCTGTTAGTATTTCGTCTCTGTGCCAGTCTCGTTTGTTTTCATTTGACTTAAATTTGATCATAGAGTGTAGATGGATATTCGGTTTTGTGATCTAATTAATCATTGCTTGCGTGCACAATGTCGTCTATTTGATAACGGTGCATCTCTCTGATAAATTTGTGAATTCAAGTGACTAAGTTATCACATTAATTTATGTCTAGAAATAACCCATAAGTCATTAATAAACGCAGCTCGTCCCTTGTGTCATGCTAGCGAGCTGATTTTGCGCGACTTCTCCTGTATGAGATTGTCGACTTCTCCTGTATGAGATTGTCGACTTCTCCTGTATGAGATTGTCGACCTCTCCTGTATGAGATTGTCGCGCAGTGTCACACTCATCCGAGAGTGTGTCCTCATCTATATGGCCAAATCGTCTCGGTGGTAGGAATAGTTGGTGTTTGTTTGGTATAATTGGTAGCTGCTGCTGGTTATGATGGTGGTCAACTCAAAGCTTCCTTTTTACTTGGCTCTGAATGACTTACCTAAGCGTTGTGATAGCCTGCAATGTCGTTAATTTGGCAGTTAGACAATTTGTCATGTTGTCACATCTCCACATCTCGCAGTCAGTCTGACATCCGTAAGCACAACGTCAGAGTAATAACAATTAACTGGCATATTTAACAAAACGTCAGAGTAATAACAATTAACTGACATATTTTAACAAAACGTCAGAAGTAATAAAATTAACTGGGCATATTTAACAAAACTCAGAGTAATTGACAATTTGACTGTTCAATATTTTAACACAACGTCCAGAGTAATAACAATTAACTGGCATATTTAACAAAAGTCAGAGTCAATCAAGCAGATTGATGTGCATATTTAAACACGAACGGTCGAGGAGTTGATAACAATTAACTGACATATTTAACAAACGTCAGAGTAATGAACAATTGACTGGGCATATTTAAGCAAAACGTCAGAAGTAATAACAATTCGACTGTTCATACTTACAAATGGGGTCTGGAGAATCTGATGTAGAATCCTGATGGAGAATGCTGATACACTGCACTGCATGAAGTCACACTGCGCATATCCCATTAGTGATGTCATTGTCACGCTCCACCAGCCAAAGACTCTCCCATATCTCACAGACATGTGAAGGTCGCTACCAATGCCCCCCACCACCACTTCCCTGTGGGTCGGCATCGCTGGCAGAGCTGGTCAGCCTCCCTCCCCTCGTGGCGGGGGACTTTGACCGTTGCCCTCTATCAGCGGGGTCATTCAAAGGCTGATAGATGGTGGATGACAGGAGGCAGTCGGGACAGTTGAGGAGTGTCATTAGTAATACACCATTAGCCGCAGAGGTGGCCGCTGGCCGCCATCCGTCCGAGACGTGACGTCATAACAAGTGTGGAGCGTGACGTCATATCCAGCCGGCCAGGGAATAAGGATGTAGGAGATCTGAACTTCGAGAAAGGGCAATTCGCAAAGTGCATCGGCTTACGCAAATAGGTCTTAACACAGAGACGATCTGCCTGTGGCTGAAAATAACACTGGACAGTTGGCAGGACAGCATCGTCCTGCTGTAAAGCGATGTTATCGGGTTGGCCATTCCTCTGTTAGGTGCGTGTACAGGCAATGCAACTCGGCAATTACAACCCCACCAATTACCCACCTTATCACTACGCGCGATTAAATACCTTTCCGCAGGGTCCTATCAATATCTTCCTCGCAGCTGCATTTAATTGGTCACGTCCTGCTCGTGATCGGAGCTGATTGGTTAATGTAATCTCCTGCGGGAAGCTGTTCCTGACTGGACAACTGGACACGTTATTTTGGTGCGCATTGTGATTGGAGTGGGTATCTTCTAGTTTTATTGTGCAGTCACTTCCAATAGACCGTATACCGTCTACCTGTTCAACAGTCGTATTTGATTGGCTACATCTTGTTGACATTCGCCTCTGATTGGCTGCATCGCAATTACAGTCTCCTCTGATTGGTCGTCTTTTGTTCACAGCCGCCTTCGTTCGACGGCTCCAAACAGGAGTCAGACGGGTCGCTTCATCAAGTACTCCCTGTACTGCTGGTGCTCCCCGCTGGTGCTCACCGCGTTGGTGATCACCATGCAGTTTATACCGGACGACGTCGTGCCGCCCGAGAACTTCATCCGGCCACGGCTGGGAGAAATGAGCTGCTGGTTTCCAGGTGAGTTTTGTGTGCATGTGCGTGAGTGCGTATACTTACATGCTGCATTCCTGTTTTATGTGCCGAAGAAGTCTTTCGGATGAACTTGATGACCTTTTCAATCGATCTTCACATTTGTTTTACTACACTATTTGTCATTATGAATCATCATTTACTGAGGCAATTAAAAAAAAAATCAACATAAGCGGCAAGGCATTCTTCCTGTGTATTAGGAAGAGTCGTCGCCTATACGTTTAGGATATTACGTGCTGTCTGCCGACTTGCTTGGCTTTGTCTCTGGTTTCGGTGTCTGTGAGCACATGGTCAATGGTCATTATTGTGGATCACTGGCAAAACGTTTTCCGGAGTCATAACGTATAAAGTTTCCGGTTCTAGCCTTAATCCACGTTTATTTCCGGTTTGTGGTACGGAATTTCAACAGGTAATTGAATCAGTTATGTGACGTGCTCCAGGCATTAGCGAACTACGTGCGACTGCGCCAAAGTAGGCACAGTTTTCCCTTAAGCATCATAAGAAGTTGTGTTTTCTGACGCACACATTCCATTGTGGTTTATTTTGCTTTTATCATGATAACTGCTTCTCATGTGGGTTCTGACCTGGGATATGTTCTTTGTCTGGATATAACAAAGCGATTTTCAGTCATTTGATGCTATCAATTGAGTTGAAAATGCACCATTCACATTTCATTAAGTAGCTTATATTGTAAGACTTTCCAAATTAATAACATGATCTTGAAAATATTTCATGACTTGCACAACGCATATCATTTGGTATTGTAATTGTTGTCGTCATCGGTAAACGTAGCAACTATTATCTCACAAATGTACATAGATGCATACGTTTAGGAATAGTAGGAACGTGTAGGTATGACCCACTCACTTTTCGACAATTTTGCTAAAATAATTTATTTTCCTTGGTGAGAAAGTTTTTTACGAAAGATTTGCAAAGACGATGAGAACCCTAATCTGCAAACAAAATTGCACGGGGGAGATGGGTTTTATCAAGACGAGATCGAAGTTTCACTCTCCCCTCCCCCACTTTTTGCGGCGTTCCTACACCCCTGAATAGATAAATCAGTCGAAATAGTTAGCTTCAATTGCTCTCGGTCTCGGCAACAAAAATGCGTTGACAAGTGGGGTTTGCCTACTTTTTCTTGAGAGACACAACGACCAGCAGAAGCATAACGTCACCGCCTTTTTGCGGCTGCCTTTCTGCAGAACGTCATTGGCGCTACATAGCCTGGACAGTTGCAGCACCCGCAAGCAAACATCATCGCCATAATCATCATCACCATCATCATCACCATCATCATCACCATCATCATCACCATCATCATCACCATCCTCATCATCATCACCATCATCATCACCATCATCATCACCATCATCATCACCATCATCATCACCATCCTCATCACCATCATCATCACCATCATCATCACCATCCTCATCACCATCCTCATCACCATCATCATCACCATCATCATCACCATCATCATCACCATCATCATCACCATCATCATCACAATCATCATCACCATCATCATCCTTTTCAGAAAGACTGTACACAGCATCCATCCGTCTCCTGCAGCACATATCTATCAGTACGCACCGCTGCCCTGATTCCCTCACGGAACTCCCGCTCCACCTGGGCTCCGTCCCAGTGACCAGTATAATGTCATCCCCAGGGGAGATGGCGCAGGTCGACTGTCCTTCCGCTCACTGGGTCAAGGTCACGGGACGATACAGCGCCTGGGGGCGAGGGTGACCAGGGGGCGCAGCCAAGGAACGCTGCTGAGAGGCGAATCAATTGACGTTGGGGATATGAGGCCGTACAAATTGTGTCGCTTGTTATTTTATTTATATCAGTCGAACCGAATACCATAAACAGAAGTTTCGGGACTCCTGCGCTTGTTGCGGAATTTTGTGTCTCCATACCCCAGCTATGTAACAACAACAACAACACCACCATCAACAACAACAACAACAACAAACACATTTATTTGAAAAACAAAAATGCATTTTTGACAAACACCATGTGCCTGGCATGTATGCCTGATTAGGTTTTAGAGCGTGAGTGCATTTCCAAATAGTCTAACCATCCGTGTGCTTCCGTGTTCTCCGGGACGTAGTCTCCGGGCCGCTCTCTCTTCCCCGACACGCGACGCGCAGTATTGGTGCCATGTGCCTCCTCTATTGCTGCCCCAATATCTCCGGCACCAGAACTTCTTCTTCCGCTTTATTGCCGCCCCCCCCACCCCCCCCACCCACAACCCCAAATATCGTCTTCCGGCGGATGCCGCCAGTAAACAAGCCGGAGGCCAGCCGGCCCTGATATGGGAGACGCGCGGCCAGAGGATGACTCAGTATTGGTGTCACGTGACCCATAGCATGACCCTGCTGTGATAGACACGTGACCCTGGAGTGCCCGAGGCGAAAACCGGCTGCATTACAACAGACCTCTACGGAAGGCGTGGTAGTATTGCGTGACCGACGCTGAAAGGATATGGACTTCTCTGGGTAATGAGGAGTCTGAGTAACGGTTATGGTTTTATTGCGTGGGGATTGGGTTGGCTAGTACGGCGATCAGCACTATACCTACAGGCTACAGCCATGCTATGGCTTGGATGTATGATGGGCAAGAACTAAATTAATGATTGGCATGGAAGATGTTGCAAACAGTTTTTTTTAATATTAAAAACTTATGTTCAATACTGAGCTTCAAGGCATACAAAGAGAAAAGTGAATATATTTTTAATACAGTCCTTTTTCAGTTCAGTTAGCATATCAGTTATCATATTTTTAAGGTTTGGCTTCTGTAATAGTATAATTGCAGTAAATTAGTTTAGATATGACATAATAATTTTATAAAAAATGCCACTAATTTCGTGTTGCCTGCCACTTCATAATCTAAAAACTACGCCACAGCTTATTTCAAATATGTACTTGAATGAAACAAAATATGAACCATCGAAGACAACCGAAATAAGTAATTGCCATTTTTGAATCCTGGTTTGCGGGTTTGCAGTTGCTTGCGGACATGGATTGCGGGCTCATTAAACAATATTTTGGATTATGTCTGGTTGACAATCACGGTATCTTCCGTGCTTCGACAAGCAGTTTATAAGTAATGCACAATCGAGCAAGTGGATTCAGATCGCATAATTCCAAGAGACAAAAGTCTTCCTTTTGTGCTGAAAGCTGGTTCAATATTTTGGTATCGGACGTCGGACGACTATGGCTTTGACGTTACGACTTACGACCCACCAACCCTCAAATCGGTTACAAATCTCTATAAACCATGGACATTCAAATCTCTATAGACCATCACATCATGGACATAGGGGCCCATGGACATTCCACGCTGAGTGTATCATAAACAATAGTTTAGAATCATAAAATGACCACGGCTCAATTCATTCAGACAGCTCCTGCTGTAGCCAAACGCTCCAATCAGGTGCACCACTCCGATAGATCGGTAAGCGCTGAACGGAGTCGGGTCACTCGGGTTCCTGTCGTAGGACGGAGAACTCATCCGCTTCGACTTCAACGACACGTGGTGAAATGGTCAAGGTTTTCACTGTGAATAGCTGGATTTTGACTGCTGCAAAGACAATTTTTACAACTGTACGTCCGACCGCTTTTGGGGGGGGATTATAGTTTCAGGACCTTTGGGGGGTATGTCCCCTTTTCCCCACTGGATCCAACCCTTCATTACACCATGCTCACACGTCACCCCCTGCCTCACGTGACCCACGTTGTCAGATGCATGCACGACACAACTCTGGTATCGGAGCGATCGACTAGTGTGATATTGGCCTGCCTGGCCTGGCGTGGTCATGGTGCACTAAAATGCTGTTCACACAACAGCTGAGTGGAGCGCTGCACTGAAGTGCTGTTCAGTTTCTGCTGACCGCTGCCGAGTGGTGGCTGTTATGGATATACAGGGGTTTATCCCACCAGACCGGTCTGAGGACTGAAGAGCGCACTGTGGCGGCTAGAAATGACACTTTGGAACCCACGGGTCCGCAAACTGTGGGATATCAAAGCTTGCAGAACTTTCTGAAGGATATGAATAGCCTTTTTCGCGGTTTGTGGGTATTTGTGAGGTATATGAATTGTACAATAATGCAAACGAGGGTGATTTAAAAACAAAAACAAAAATGTTTTGCAATTTAAGCTTATGTAGCTAAGAGTTAAATTAGATACACTGACCGGAGAAACTGGTGTCCATTTTGAGCACTTTCATGTCATATAGCTGATATTATCCACCGCTAGTTGAAAATACTGCTGGAGCTGCGGTCCCATCTATAGTCATCCTATTACGCCTCCTCATAGTTGCGGCTTTTCAACTTAAACGTCGCAGAATGGGATAATCCCAACTCTGGCCACATCACATGTCAGTGCACGGGATCACGGAGGGAAGGTGGAGGTGTCGTGTCGTGACCAGAGCTCGTCATTGGCTGAGCTGGCCCATGGGCCCTGGGCTGGGTTTGGGCTGGACTGCGCCTCTACTTCAAGGAAATTACTGCGGGGATCTGGGCGGGCCTAGGCTGAGAATGTTGAAGCCATGCGCGCCGCGCAACCCAGGTCAGAGCTTAGAAATATTTAAAAACCAGCCGTTTACTTCCATAGCAGCTCACATGTAAGTGGTATTGTTTATAATTTATCATATGCAAGTAAATATGCTAGAATAATTATGGCAAATTTCGTGAAAGCATTATATGTTTAAAGGAAATAGTTCACCTTCAACATGGGTTTTGAACTGAGATATAAGCAGCTTTGTAGCCCGTGTTGAAAAAACACCCAACTACAAGTTTTCTGGGCTGAAAGGGCTCTCCAGCCGAATATATTTGACTTTTTGTCGAAGGAATGTCAAGAATGTGGGCCCTCACGGAACCTCGGGCAGAGGCTATGCCACGTCAATCTTTACCGCGACTACTTTCGATATTCTGATTGGCTGAGCCACGTTTGACGTTGCGGAGAGTACGCATATAGTTTTGATAAAATTAATCATGTGCGTCCTTATGTCCTGAATCGGCGCGATGTATGGCTATTTTTCACATTATGAAAAGAAGTTGTATTTCAAAATATAGTCAAATTGTGTTTGACAAAAATCCAAGGTGAACTATTTCCTTTAATCTGACTGAGCCGGACCGTGCATGGGTCTCAATATTATGAATTTGACTGGGCCTGGTCTGGGACTGGCCTGGGATTGGTGTTCGTTCATGGGCCTGGACTAGATGGGCTGGGGGCTGGTTGGCCCATGACGAACAATGGCTGTGACCCAGCCGGGCCTGTAGAGATCTGAGGAGCTATCTATGGCTCGATGTGCGTGACGTCGACGACTTTGTGCTGAGGTGCAAAACGACAAAAACCTGCTGCACGGTGGCGGAAACTTTAACTCGTACTACAAAAACTACACACAGAAGGTACTTATCTAGTATTTATCGAACTACCTCAGACTTGCAGTCCTGGGAAGCTTTCCTTGGATGAGTATCCGGCGTTTTTGTGTAGCATGAATTTAAAATTATCGCAATTGTGTAACAAGCGTTCACGGATTTTTCACCTCTGACCGTGTGGGCTGCAGTGGCGGTGTTCAGAGGTACCTATATATGGTGGGACGAAAATAGACTGACGGCACGCAATGTGGCGACCACGGAGAAGGGAGACGCCACAGGAGGCGCCACTCCCCGGGTTTCCCCATTGCTGTCGGCGACAACGCAGTGCCGCAATATACGCCCGGCCGATCTTCTATTCAAGACCAGGAAAGATGCTCGGCAGCCCACTCCAGGCCGGGACCTATGAGACCCATTCATTATGGTTAAAATGTGAAATCCGTGGATTGGTCTCACTTTGTCGTTCATTTTACATATAAATATGTACTATTTTAAATAGCCTCTCAGCTGTTCAAAAAGAGCATCTAGCATCTTAGCTTATCGCCTTTTTTTTTCCTGACTGACTTTTTTCCTATATAAGCCTGCCAAAAAGCGTCGGTGCGCCAAAACAGTCGGAATGGCCGCCCTTCATCTTACATACATACATACATTCCTCTCAGTGGGTGAACCTTTGTGCTCTGTGTAGCAGCCATCTTAGCAGCACAATAACAAATAGTACCGGATACCGACACCACAATCCTGTATATCCCGTCTGCTGACGAACGGAGCCTCAGGTGTTTTGATGGATAGGGACACTGCCGCAGCTGGGAAAGACGAACTAATCTTATGTAACGCTCTACCGATCACTCTGATGTTCAATTAGAGGTCACCCTCGTATATGTCAGACGCCGTGGTAATGGTAAGTTGTAACGTACAATGCGGTAATAAGCGTGCATAAATTGCTGCTCATTAAACTCGTCAAAACTGTTTATGTGGAACCGATAAAACATGATAAGAGTTGTTAATTTTGTATCGTTATTGCCCTAAGCTTACACCTGTTGTTGAAGGCGATTCATATTGCACTAGCCCAGGCCAGCACATGATTGTACGTGTTAGTTTTGTAACTAGACGATGCACCCATGCTTTCCGGGAAGACTATGACATCAGCGAGGAACATCGAGAAAAGTAAATAAAATACATTATCCGCTCAACCACGGAAAACTCGTGCGGTCGTCCTGTCCCGCCCAACCCACCACCAACACCCTCTACTCCCTCCCCCCCCCCTCCCGCCCCACTGCAGCGCGTCTTGTGTCGGACGTTTCATAATCGGAGCAAACAGAACGCTTTTGACACTTTCCATTTCTCGACTAGTAGACACAAAAACGTTGACAAGAACGTTCCGTTGAACATTTCTTGCAAGCAGCTGTTTAGCCAAGTTAACTCTCCCCGATAACATACAACACTCTCCGTTAAACATTTCGTTTAGGCCTTCGCTTGACCAAAATAGCACTCCTCGAAGCGAGTGCTCCTCGCCTGCCATGACCTACCTTAACGCACTCATTGTGTTGAAATCGGCACGGATTGGTGACGCGGGAAGTTCCCGTCTTGGCCCGTGTGAGCCCGGCGCTGACGATTGCGTGACTTCAATGAAATGGTGGTGTTAGACGGATGAATGGACCTTTCGCTCGCGGTGGCCCAACAGTCACGAGTCGGGGCGGCTGCTCGCGTCAATTAAATGTCCATATATCCGCAATCTTTCACATTTTCCCGGCATAGCTGCGTCATAAAGAATAGTGAAAAACCCGGAGATGATACAAAAGGACTATTCAAAGGGGAGGTGCACGGCACACAAGGTTTGCACGCTGGACCAGTGCAGTGGTGTCGGAGTTCCTGTTCCTCAACGAGTGAAAGGTGCCCCGCTGGGATGGCCCAGAGATGCCCTATGCGATCCATCACTCCTCTAGCCAGGCGGTACTTATGTTAGACGCTCGCCTTCAATGAAGTCTCTTTGATGTTTAAACCAATTGATGAATCCAACGCAACACGATATTAATTATTATAATATATGCAAACAGAATTTAAATGTGTTTCATGGAGTTTCATTGTATGTCCAAATGATCGTTTATGCTGTTTATTGGGGCTAAATAATCATTGGTAGATTCACAAACCTTTAAAATTACCTACACACACAGCATGAAGTCTAGGGGCGACAGGTCGGGCGAGTATGGAGCCCACGACACGACCGTCTTGAAACTGATTTGTCCCCCGGGGCTATGTTTGATGCTCCAGGCTATGTTTGATTCTTATCATGCCGTTTAGTGGTTTTCCCTTAACATAGTCTCCATGGGACTACGTCAAACTTCTCGAGAAACTATCTGCGGGTATCCGCGTAGCATCTGGTCAAAATGAAGCTTTCAACGCAGAATGTTAAACCCGGGTGACCCAAACCCGAGTGGCCCTACAGGACAAAACCAGTGGACAGGCTCTGGAGTCAAGGCCGCCATCAGGAGTCGAGATGGACGCGTCACGCTCGACCAGATCAGCCGACGGGGACCACCTTTCACGTCCGGCTGCCGCACATCCAGGACTGCCACGAGGCTCACCTGGAGCATCGCCTGTAGGGTCGCAATCCACACGGTGCGAACTCCAGATGCTACGACTATCAGAGGTGAAGAAACCTTGGTAAACGCGCAAACGGCCGTATCGCGGACAGAATAATGGGTATTTTTTTTATAAACGGCAAAATGCGACAGATTCTGTGTAAAAGTGGCATTTTTTCAGAAACCATAAACCTATCATTCTTCGAAGAAGAGTTTTTTTTTCTAACCAAAGACAATAATATTGTGAACCTGCTTTCACGTTCTTTCACTGCACTGTTATTTCAGTAATTTGTGGCGATTGTGTGAAGAAAAAAACGCGGCAACGCTCGAAACGAAATAATACCTAGTAGTAGGCCCATAGGGCCGTTTGCGGTTTGTTCGCTGTCGCACTGTCGCACGCGACAGAGTATTTTTCCAACCTTGATTTCAAGGTACCACAACCTACATTGAGAAAATTAGTAATTTTCTGGATTTGGTTTTAAATGCGACAAGCTCCCCAAAAACCTTTTTTTTGGAGGGCAGTTTCGGTTTCGACAGCTTCAGCGATTTGTTCACCCTCTGAACGATGGCGTTGTTTGCCATTGAATTGCAATCGAATAATACCTCAGTCTTGGCTGTGCAGCATAGGCCCGGGAACAGGGGGGGGGCAGCGGGAGCGCTTGCCCCCCCCCCCCCAACTTTGGGACCGCAGGGGCGGCGCCCCCCTCCAACTTTGGTGTTGCAGGTCTTAATGTTCCGTAAACAAAATATAATGCATCGAAAGCGTGATTTTCCTTACCAAATTCAGCAAACATCACACTTCTACTCATGCTTTCCTGTTTTTTTCCTTTGTCAGCGAGGTTCTGTATAAGAAACCTGATGCAAAAAGCCATGGGTGTCGTCATCGGGGCAGGGGGCGATGAGAATTCCCCAGGATCGCCTTACCATACCCCTCCAGATTAACATGATTTTAAAGGAAATAGTTTTTTAAAGTTGTCCTGAAATTTAATAGTTTAATTAGTCATGAAATTTAAACGTCAATTTAATAATTTTGAGCTTAAAAAAACGATTTGACATTTGTCTGGACATTACTAAACAGTGATGGATATCCGTCGAGAAATTTGCATTTTTATATTTTCTTCTTAATGTGCATAACAAAATCATGACAGTTGACAATGTTTGACGTCATGCATATGATAGCTTGGATACAAAAGATGTTGCACACAATAATGACGGACCTTAGGCATATATAAGCAGGCTGTTAATTTTCAGAGTACCTATGTGTCAAAAATGTCAAAAGTAAGGTACTGAAAGTTTCATCGCGATCGGTTGGAAACTACGGAGTTATTTTGGAAAAACCGAGGGGGTGGCATCCACTCCCCTACCCGAGTGAGGGTCAAATGTTAACTATTTCCTTTAACATCAGCCCTATATGGGAGTGAGGGGCTAACAGCTCGCTGGCCTATCATTCAAAATATTGTGGCTACGCCTCTGCGAAAACTGTAATTTGGTAGCGGTCATGGCAGAAGCGTTTCCAAAAGAGTTAGTTGGGCAAGTTGTGAGATTTGGAGCTGGATAACAACATTTTTTCAACGTGTTGGGTTCCTGGCTTAAAAAAAATATATTTAACATTTAAATGCCTTCAAATTGAGGAAGTCTTGTGTCAAATACAACGTTGCCGGGCCAATAACAAAGGTGGTGGGAAAATTGTTGCCCCGAGTGAGGGTCAAAGGTCAACTTTGTCTGCTTGACACGTTGCTATTCAAGGACAGATTCAGAACGGCAAATAGGTGATTTAGGGGCCAAATCCCAAAATGTATCGGACTACCATGAGCGTTTGACAGATTTCGCTGCCTTAGGCTTAAATAGGTGATTTAAAATATTTTTTGTGTTTTTAGTTTGGATTTCCTTTTTAATTGAAAAGTGTGTTGATTTTCTTCCGTTTTCAGGGGCCATGGCTCCTTCCATAGGCCAAGATATCAGGTGTGCGGTGCGGCATATCTGCCAGAGAAAAGACGAAATCTGCTCCCACAAAATGGCACCAGCCTTGAGAGCTGATAAAATGTACCTGTCCGAAATGATTATGAATGCAAACTTTATTAATTTACGATCATCAGTCGGCACTATTGTCCGTCCCTGTAGCTCAGTGGGAGAGCGCCGGTCTTCTGACCTATCTCAGTAGTGGCAGCCTGCGTTCGAGTCGCTTCGGCGCTCGCTATTTGCTCCTGACTGGGATGGCCTGCGGCCGGTGGCAGCGGTTCGCACTCAAGGCCAGGTGACGTCAGCGAAGCGGGGGCGGACGTGTCCAGGATATGTCGGGCACGACAACTTTCGTCTCTAAATTCTGCCGGCAACAGGATTGCGCTATCGGGGTGAGGTCAGGACCAGCGCAACAAGCTCTGCTTAGCGCGGGTCCTGACCTTGGAAAGCCATCCATACAAAACATTCGGACTAAATGAAAGAAGAAGAAAAAATGTGATGTATGATTAGCCGTTTTCACGATGTATTATTTGCGCGAAATGTTTTTAAAAAATTACGATGTTTTAGTACTAGCCGACAGCCGTTTTCACGATGTACTAATTTGCGAGAAATATTTTAACCCTCGCCCTACGGTCCTGTTATAGGGCGAGGGTTAAAATATTTTTCACAAATTAGTCCATCGTGAAAACGGCTAGTATTAAAACGTTTTAAAACATTTCGCGCAAAATAATCCATCGTGAAAACGGCTATTACATAGTATTAAGTATATTCGTTTTCATTTTTAAGTGTTTTAACATTAGCATTCATTATGAAAATTCCCGTAGAGCTCCAGTTGAAGTAAAAGTCGATATCCGCCGAAAAAAATGGGTGGCTAGCCAAAATTGGTTTTGCCCCCCCCCCCAACTTTCAAATCGTTCACGGGCCCCTGCTGTGCAGTACCTCAGTCTTGGCAATACATTTTTCATTATTGAAGAAATGTAGGTTACGTTTTATCTAGGCCACCCTGTAAACAAAATGAAACAAGGAGATCGAACATATGTGGCTTGAATTTGACTTTACAAATTATACAATTTAGCACCATCCGCAGCACTTTAAACAATGATTGAAAGGGTATACGAGTAATAGTGCAATTACATAGGGATAGCAAAGATTTGACAAAATTGTCAATTTATTTTTATAAAAAATGAATAGGGCACCCTCAAAATATAGTGGACCAAATCCGTTGAGTTTTCAGTTTTGGGTATAGGTGGGGGCACCACTGCAACCGATGACCCCCCTTGAAGATTTTCTGGATCCGCCTCTGGGCTTGATGGATTCACACTAAGTGAGTTTATTAATTTGACTACACTACCTACATTCTCAAAGCTCACTAGTGCTGCTTAACCTGCCTGGCTTGATTTGCAGCATCCTTTCGCTGGTTCTATGGGGGCGGTGGGGGGGGGCCCGTTCGCCTGGATGCTGCCAGATCGTTATCATGTGACATGAGTCTATGACCAACGCCTCTATATAACCTCTGAGGAAGCGGGATAAGTGGGCGGTAACCTCTTCACTTCCTTGGAAATCACCGAGTCAGGCATGTCTTGCGAAAGCGAGGAAAATAACGTCTCGTCATTAAAATTGTTCTCCATGATAATAGAGTCAACTTTGGTCTGAATCATTGGAGTTTTTAGAAGCTCCAGCATAGAAAATTATAATTTTCTTCGCAGTGGTTGTATCAAGGAAGCGTCGTACACAAATTGCAGAGAAAGTTTACGGGAAGTTGTAATAAGGCGTGGGAGCTATATGCCAACGCAAGACAAGGATAAGGAAGACATAGTTAACGAAAAAGTAATGTCCAGTGCTATGCATCTTTGCTTGCAAACAGCTATGTTCTTTGTTTCAACTTTGGCCTCGATTAGCAACGATAATCATTCATGCTGTTTCGATTTTCCTGGTGCTATAAGTAATTTTCCTTCGGTTTTGATCATATTAATTATTCACCCTCAGTGAGCGTCGACTAGCAATGCTAGCAGCTGTTTCATTGTTACGCGCAACATCTTACTTACAATAAATGGTGATAAAACAAACGTAATTCCGAGTTACTTTGTCTTTTGTTACCGATGTGTGTAGGTAAGGCCAATAGTGGCGCAATTGTCCTGGTTTTGGAGACGGCTTTAGCTTGGTCGTACGGTAACGCCGAAATAGCTTGCAGTAGTGTCATAAATATGTGCTTCATCCAATAGTGCTGACAATGGGTGCCACCGATGTCGATTTGTATACTGTTGTGAGGGGGGCAAATGATTTCAAATTTTAACATTTGGCCTCTGGTGTTGCATGGTAAGAATGGAACTAAAATCTATAAAGTTAGCATTAGGGCCCCCGATCATTGTCATAAATTGACACCGCTGATGGGTGCATTATAGCACCGACCGCTGACGTGCCGCCGGACAGCAGTGAAGGTCGGACACATTTGGTCGCGTTAGCTCCACAAACAACAGATTGGCTATCAATCAAATGAGTAAACAAACACCAAATAAGAGTGCAACGGTAAAGCCGGTAGCGGTGCTTTGGGCTTATTAAGAAAATAGTGCCGTGCCTGCGAGTCAAACATCGCAACTACAATGTTGAGGGTTTATATCAGTTGTTTATTGGGCTGTCGTTGATCCGCCTCCAATCCTGCTCGCCAACATTTGACAGAAACGAGAATAAAATTAGCATAATCCTACTCGAGTTTTGGACATTTATTGGTACCGCTGAGCAGCTCAGCGGTCAAAGTTCTCTCGCACAGCCAGCAGGTACAAACTACGCTGCCAAAACTACCCTGCCTTTCGATGACGTCACCCTTAACACTGTTACACATTATAATGATAATAAACCCGCTGTTGCACATCTGTCTGCTTCCGCAGGGAGCTGGGAGATGCTGGTCTACTTCCACGCCCCCATCCTGGCGCTGATGTCGGCCAACTTTGTCTTCTTCGTGCTGACTGCCAAGAACCTTCTGCAGACGGAGAAGGACACCCGCATGGCCGGCAGACAGAAGAAGGGAACGGAGAGGTGGGTCTCGAGATGAAATGTCTGCTTTCTGTGGTAAAGCTCTTTTTAAACTGACCATCATTTAGCTCGAAATTTAAATCACCATATTGTAATTTTAATATGATAACCCACGGCTGAGAATTAAGATTGAAATCTTCAATTTACTGTACAATGTACAGTAAATTGAAGATTTCAATCTCAATTCTCAGTACAGTGTACATATGGCCATGAGTTTTAGGTGAGCCCGATATAAATTAGAATTCAAATTTTGCATGACGAGTTTTTGCAATCGATTTTCATGATTCCGTCTTCAAGGTAATCAACTACACCACTCGAGTATACACAACATATCCTTTATTGACCCGGTTTCGCCTTGTCGATTCACTCCATATCTATCCTCGCAATGTTTGATTCCACATAACGGTATAGGCATTCATGGCAGTTGCTTGCTCTGTGATGGCATCCGTCCCACTGCACCACTCGCCTCATATGTTGGCTTTTACCTTCATGACGTCTGTCTGTCCTGTAGGCTGTAAGTGACCACGTGTGGCCGGGATAAAACGGCAGGAATTTCCACAGACTGCAGAATATTCTTTGAACTCCATCACTCCGGGTTCTGCGCGGAAACTGCAACTGCAGGTGCATGCAGGTGTTCTCCGTCCGTGCGGTTCACTTCTGTCACTGACTACGGGCATGGGTATATGAAAGAGGATTTATTTTTGTCTTCGATAAGGCGGTGGAGACACTCAAACCGGAACTATCGGCAATCACCTGACGCGAAGTCGTCGATAAGTGTTAGATTTGTTTTGTCATTAGGTTAGCACATATAACCCGTTTCGGAAAAGTCATATAGGTGACAGGAAGGAAGAAGTTCAACTTCAGTGTGTAAGTGCATGCTAATAACCCCAGGTGGCGGAAATCGACAACAATCGCTGCTTAAAAAGACCAATTACCTACCATGTAACAGTTCTCACAGAAACCATAATTGATGTAATAATATTGATTGATCAATAACGAGTCAGAACTTCCTCGCGCTACCATATCTTGTTTTACTTATTTCTTTCCACTTATTTCGACTCAAAGCCTAACAAAATTTCGATTTTTTATCTTTTGATAGTTACAATAAAAAACATTAAATACGATTCATATGTATAAGCATATAAAACACCCATTTTATCGAAAATATATGACAGTAATAAACTGCAGATCAGAGGACTTAATCATGCAACTAGTTTTCTTCTATTTGTCACCGTTTCACCACAGCACCCAGCGCATTCTGTAGTGTTCAGGGGCCGCACCGCCTGAACGGGATAGATCTGGCAGCGGCCCGCCGGCTGTCTCCTCCGGTTACGCGGCCGGCGGGATTCCCGTCATGGGGCGCCACACGCCGGTTACCAAACTTGTCACGGCGTGTGGCGTGACTGTGTGACACGGCGTGTGGCGTGACTGTGTGACACGGCGTGTGGCGTGACTGTGTGTCACGGCGTGTGGCGTGACTGTGTGTCACGGCGTGTGGCGTGACTGTGCGACGCCGGCGCGGCCGCTCTCGTGCGGCGTGCTGTGTGTCACGGCGCGTGGCGTGACTGGGTGTCACGGCGGCGTGGCGTGACTGGTGTTAGGGCGTGGCGTGACTGTGCGACGCCGGCGCGGCCGCTCTCGTGCGGCGTGCTGCCAGGATCGGCCGCCGCCGCCAACCAGCAAGCCGGCACGCTAAAAGTCCCCCGTCCACAGTCCCAGAGAATCAGCCACTGTGGTGCCCGCAAATCTGATCTGGAGGGCTTACTTTCTAGTTATGGACTGCGGTGAGAAGCTAAACGGATGTGGAGACTTAGTCGACTGGCTAGAACTACGTCGCCATTTAACGCATATGACGGTTTTACCTTTATGACGTGAGTCAAGTCGAAAGTCCGTGTTATAAGACGACAGTTCAGTACGTTTGATACAGTCGAAATAGTTCCTGCGTTCCTTCGTGAGGAAAATATAGCCAGAGACGTATATTTTAGCCACTCCTTACGCCCTGAATTTTAAGTGGGTAATGCGCGACGCCGTCTGACGAGCCGTATCCTTGGTTGCAGATTCAAGATTTACGTGAACCTGTTCGTCGTGATGGGTATTACATCAGGCTCGCCGAGGCGCTGTCCATCCATATGGGCCCCAAGGAGATCTGGTGAGTCAACGCGTTTAGTCGTCACTCAGGCAGACGTCATTCCGCTGCTATTTAAAGGAGCTTTACAGAATACCGACCGGCAGAGCGGCACTATGTCGCAAACTGACAGTGATTATCTAAAGAAACAACGGATCGACATTCGACAGAGTGTTTCCACTGGCGGATCCAGGGGGGCATCAGGGGAAAATGCCCCCCCCCCCAAACCGCCTGAAATCGGCGCAAATTTACACATTTCCTGATGTAGATCTACGCAACTTTTACTAGGGAAGTGTATTTTAAAACGTCTAGCAATGCATAGGAAAAGAAATCCGATTTGATTTTTTTTTTGTTTAAGGGGTGTGCCTACTCTTTTGTAAATTGTTCAAATATTATTTTTATTCGGTAAGGAGCTACTGCTTTGATTTTGGTTACGTAAAATTCACGTCGGAGCCCCTTTGTGAATTTTTATTATTTCTGTTTTGCATTGTTTTGTTTTCATAACTCAAAAAACGATTCGTCACTAAACAGAGTAGCGAAAATGTACCTTTACTGGCGCAATGGCCGAGCTATAATTATATGCGCAGTTTGTAAATTTAAGAGCAATGCTCTGAGTGCGAAGCTCTCTGGCGACTATGATAATTAATATTCTGCCAGAATGTGATTGGCTGACTTTGGAATATTTCAGCAAACTAAAGTATCTGGGGGAAATGAAAGTACATGGTAAATTCAGAATATGTTTAAGACTAGTTAGTCAACAATCCACTGACCAATGTGAGTAGCACAACTCCCTTTAAAGGGACCACTGCACCTCCCAAAAGTTTCCAAATGTACGTTCGTTGTGGTGATTTAATATAGAAGTAATTTGTGCGAACACGGATTATGACCATTGTGTTTCTCACAAACATTGCTCCGATTTAATGAAATGCGTTTATATTTGGGCTGATGACGTCATATAAGGATTTTTGGAAAAAAGAAAAACATTCACGCTGCCAGAAGTATGACTAGTGTATGGCTAATGTAATTGGCCAAGGTTAAACAAGGTGACTGTAATCAAGCATTTAGTAAAGAGAGACTACGACATCGGTTCACGGTCCCCATTCAAATACATTGGGGACTGGGGATGTTACAGATGTCAAAACCAAACCGAATTTCTCTGTGATTCGACCTCAGTGGTTGTTTTAACTTTATACCATACACAATTGCAATGCCAAGCAGCCAAAATGGCTATCTCAACTCAAATATAATGTGAATTGTTAAGGTGGCAGTGTCCCTTTAATTTTGATTAACTTTTTCGGGATGATGCCCCCCCCCCCATGGTGCCAAAACCTAAATCCTGGATCCACCAATGAGTGTTCCTGAGCCAAGTGGAGGGTCCTTTATGTCCAGCAGAACACTCTCGAAGCTTGTCTTTGGCTATTGGCTATACGTATCAGCCTGTTGACTGAGGCGTTCTAAATGTCGATGAAAGGGTTTAAGCAACCAACATTATGTTTTCGGTTGATGTCGTCTTGAGCCTCCAATCGTCCGAGGGGACCTTTTGAACTGTTTTCAGAGACAAACGTATGATTCCTCTTTTATTTGTCATAGCCTGTTAATTGCTGAAGAGAAAGAGAAACTGCCGGCAATCATTTATCAAGGGCAGATCTAGCTGGCCGTGGGTTTGGGGGGCCAAATCCAGTGGCGTATTTAAACAAAGTTGCTGAGCAAGGGGGTTGCGGGCTGTCACCCATCAGCGAAAAGTTGTTGACGGGGGGAGGTAGCAAAGCCGTCAGCGAAAACTTTGCTGACCGGGGGGGGTAAGCGTGCCGTAGGTACGTCGTCACGGCGTCGTCAGCCGCTGTCAGACCGTTTTTTGTTGGGGGGTCAAATAATAGTTTCTGAACCTTATGGTCCCTTTAACCCCACTGGATCCGCCCTGTCTTCTGTTGTCTCTGTTGCATAATGAACTGAGCAGCAGACATACATTACCTAGGTACCTCTTCCGTCGATATTTTTCACGCAACAACATATTGATATTCCGCAGTACCAGAAGTTTATTACTTAGCATTTGAGCCCCAATGGTGTAACTGGAAAGTTATACGAATACTGTGGACGCCGTGACGACACATTGATCACGATCAATGCTAAATTACTGAGTGACGTATTGCGGCACAGCATAGCCGCCCAGTGAGGCACTGCGGCACAGCATAGCCGCCCAGTGAGGCACTGTGGCACAGCATACCCGTCCAGTGAGGCACTGTGGCACAGCATAGCCGCCCAGTGAGGCACTGTGGCACAGCATAACTAACCAGTGAGGCACTGCGTCACAGTATCATTGATCCAGTGATGTAACGGCCACCGAGAAGGCGGACCAACGCTACATATGCAGTCCAGTCCTGTCGTTTCGGTCGCCATAGCAACACACTTTTACCTAGTTGTAATACCAGCCCAGCTGCACCATGATTCGTAGAAATGTTAATCTCGACCGCTCCGGTGTTTGCGCCCACAAGCCTGGTGAAAACCGACTGTGAACTTCTAAGACCCATAGGTATACTTTGTTGGATTCCTTGAAGATTCCACTCCCAGTTTTGTCTTCTGTTTGTGTCCTCAGTTCACGGTTGAAATAAAACGCAAAACATAATAGAGGTTACTGTAGTGTCTTCAATGTATTTACGCTTTATTTACAAAGAACGGTACTAGATTTAAATGCTGTCGGTCGGTCACTGGCACTCGGTCACTGGCACAAAGCCGCTGACACACGGTACACTGATTCAAAGCCACTGACACACGCCACAAAGCCACTGACACACGGCACAAAGCCTCGGCGGCAGCCCACGGTAACAACGTCCGCTCGCTCCGCGATTCACACAAAGACTCTCGGTTCGTCCCCCGCCGCCTCCCTCCCCCCACCATATACACTCCGTCCCGGCCATTTGATCGCATCGGTGGTGGTGGTGGGGGGGGAGGCGAGAGTAGGCTGCCGAGGGCCGGCCGCCGGCACCACATTCTCATGTTAGGTCATCTGAGGTCAGTGACCTCGGTTGACCTGTGTAAGAACGTAACCCCAGTGGAACGTGTCATTATGTCAAATTAAGGAAAACTTTGGAATCAGCGTCACAAATGCCCTAGAAACTACCAGAGGCAAAAAGAGTATTAGGTCATCGGCCGTACACAATTTCAGAAGAAATGATAAATGTCACGTTTTAACACCTTGACATGTTCATATGTTCCTGAACAATAAACACTCGAAATGTGCACAAGTTCCAACTTCCAAGCATCGGTAGGTACTACGGGACGCCAGTTGCGTCTGACGTGACCTTGAGAAACAGGTCATAGGTCACGGGCCATGGGAAATAGAGGTTTGCGATTTGTAGAGCAGGTAGGTACGTGTCAAATTATTATAAAGTAGGATACTGAACGTTTTATCGCAATCGACTGACATATACGAGTTATTCCCGAGAAAAAAAAAGAGGCTAGGGCGGGATGACATCTCTCCCCTGCACTGGCGAGTGTTAACCCGCGCCCTGGTGGCCCGCTGAGACAACTTCGTCATGGTGGGGGTCAAAATGACCCTCCGTCCAACTCGAAAACTAAATGGGCTAAAAAGACGCGGCAAATGGCATTTTGAAAGACAGTAAAAACAATCGAATGTTCTTTAAAATGGCAATCACTAATGTGTCCTCAAATCCCAGCATAGGTCAATAGTTTAAGCTCTAGAGGTCAATCAAAGGTCAAAAACGTTATTTTCGGAAAACCTGCTTTTCGCATTTTTTTTTTTTTACCTTGTACCTTATAGGTAGGGGAAATGTTCCTATTAGCGACCTCTCCCCATTTGCGACCTCCCACCATACACACGTTATGTCAGTTCTGTTTCACCGATACCAATCTATAGTAAGAATTGCCATGTCTAAAGTACTCGAGCCTATGTGACGTCCAGGTTTACCAGTTATCAGCCAGTTTCGTCGTGTTTGTGTATTTTACGCGCGTGCAGATGCTCGTGCATCGTGATGCTCGCACAAATGGCAAAACAACGTGTCTTTTCTCTCAGCGCCGTGTATGATACGCAGATGTAATATCGCTCTCCGGAGTTTTTTACTACTGTAATACTTCTGGAAAACAAAGTTTTGTCTCTCTCTTTGCTCTCCTGAATTGTTCATATATTATGTTTTTCCTGATTGCTCGATTTCGTTGTATTAAGGATTTGATGCTCCGCGCGAGCGCTATCTGTGTATTATTCGGACTTTAATTTGGCAATCCTTTTACATTCTCTCCCCTTCCTTTTGTCGACGGTTGTGTTTTGTCATGGTTGAGAGTCACAGAGCACGTTGTCGAGCGCTTCGCGGGCTGATATTAGTTGCAGGTTGAGGAATTGGACGTCCACATTCGCGGCCTCTCCTTTGTTTCACAGACTACCCAAGCTTTTTTGTATATGGATAGGGTGTCACTTGCTGGCCGCGCAGAACACGCTGCGCGAGTGAAGTTTCAGAAAGCATTCATGGAAACACGATCATTACGAGGCAATGGATGCGATGGACATATGTGCTAAGAGTGGGCGTCTGCGTGGGTACTCTGGCCGTACGCGCAACCGGGTCAGCAAACGGCGAATCAGATATGCCCATACCTTTTGCGCAACCGGCCGATATTTCTGGCACGGCTCATGTGACCAAGCCCCGCTCGCGATCTTCGCGCCAATTAATTATTTACGGCATGTGTAGAATCACGTCCCATATATGACTAGAAAAATGTTCACACTTCCCTTAAAACAAGTTCCCACGGTCGTAGCAACGACAGCATAATCACCAGCGCGCTCCAACCTAAGGGGGTCGCTAATCGGAACATTTCCCCTACCTATAGCCTAAGGATAGGGCAATGATTTTAATACCGTCGAGTTTGTCTTGTAGAGGCACTTCAAAACATATTAATGGTGTCCTGGTTACGTCTATTTCCAAATTTGACCTCAGGTCAAGGTCATTTGGTGTCCCAGATAGTTCATGTTGCATATGGGGCGACGCGACTCGACGAGGCAAGCACAGTGGTATCATCCGCTCGCTCTATCTTTATTATATCAATAGTTATTATCAAAACATTGCTGATAGTGATGATCACATATGACCTTGCAGAGGTCATTGAGCAACAGTGGCACCTGGGCATCAAGAATGATCTAAAATAACATGATTCTGAAAGAATTTGCCTGATCCAATGCATATTCTCTGAGCAGGAAGCATTTGTTTATTTTCACATTCACTTATAGGTAATGGGGAGGCGATGAAATTGACCTGACCTTAGGTCACCGATACAACAAAAATCCGAGATAAACGAATTGTAGGTACTTATGACTTTATTAAATCTGCAAGTTTCAAATTTCCCAGACAAAGACTGTAGCTTTGGCACGATCACAAACATTTTTTGATGTAAAGTCACTTGACATGACCTGGTGACCTGACCTGACCCCGTGAAGAAGGTGAGAAAAGCTTGCATAGGGCGAGGGTTAAATGCGTTCTTTATTAGAATTCACACAAATACATACCTATTCTTTAAAAGTGGTCGGTATCAAGCATGTGCCAAGATAAAAAAAATCGGAGATTCAGGATCTCTAGGATCAAGATCTTGGATCATGTTGGATCCTGGGTTGTGCAGACTAATTTTGTTGTGGGATCATGTGGAACTTGGATCATGGAAAATTATTTTTCGTTCGATCCTGTGGATCTTGGATCCTGGAAAACTATTTTTCGTGCGATCTTGGATCCTACTTTTGGTCATGGCTAAAGCCCTTCACAAGCAAGGGCTCCGCCACGGGTTTGAAGTTGGGGGGGG